>JAOTQJ010122116.1:0-42857 GCA_025642045.1 Solanum sejunctum
TACATCCTTAACATGGAACTTATTTGTAATCGAACTTAAACCAATTCGGTGTCGAGTCTCGTCTCCGTTTAGCTATCAATTTTAAGCTAAGAAAGTAGGTGAATAACCTACTAGATTATTAAGTAATAAAATAACCTAAACCCTTTTACTTAGTATAGGGCTAATATATCCTTAATATAACACCAACACATAACACCCTCAACCCTTTTAAGCATTTAGGATCATATATTGCCCGTTAAGACGAGATTCAAGCACTTTCAAGAATTGATGCTAATTTGACAAAATGATAACATAATTCATTTATATAGCATTAGTACATGTAAAATATAGGATGTTACACCACTCCTATCTAAGTTTTGGAGGTGTTGGTGGGCATGTTATGTATTGAGCCTTGACTATCTTATTTTGATGTTTGTGTTATGAAAGTTTCCTTTTTCCTTTATTTCTAATCTAATTATGTTTTCTAATTGCTTCCACTACCAAGGATGTATAATGATATGTTAAGAGGCTTGTCTGGGTTTCCTTCGCGTTCCCCATTTGCCCTATCACGTCTAAGTCCTAGATTTGGGTCATGATAAACTTGTTATCAGAGCACTAGTTTGTTAATGGTCCTCGGCATCCAACATACAGTGTCAATTAGAGTCTTATTCATAATTGTATTGTACACCATAACTATGAGTAATAGGCTATAAGATGTTTTAGGAAATGCTTCCCTTCTTCATGTTCTAAGTCATCATACAGAGTTAAAGTAAGGTTTCCCCTCCCTAACCATTGTTCTTGCTATTCTAGATCATACCTAACATAAGAGGAACAAGGGCTTGCACTCCTGAGGAACAACCAGCTCATGGTGCGCTCTGGGATGCTCTCACGATGCTAGCATAAGTTGTGTCTAATCAAGTCAATCAAGGAGCCCACGCCCCTCACGCTCCTACCCCTAGATTTAGGGTAAGAGTCTTTATGAGGATGAACCAACCAGAATTCTATGAGTCTAAGTATACAAGGACACTCAAGAGTTCACTAATGAGGTTTACAAGGTATTGGCTATCATGGGTGTTAGATCGGAAGAGAAAGCGGAGTTGGCGGTCTACCAACTCAAAGGTATACACAAATATGGTTTAATGAATAAAAGGAGGAGAAGGGAATCAATAATGTGGTGCTTTGAAAAGAGCTCAAGGCAGCTTTTCTTAATTGGGTCTTCCCTCTTGAGCTTAGGGAGGCCAAGATGGTGGAGTTTATGAATTTGAAATAAGGGTCTACGAGTGTGAGGGAGTATGCCCTCAAGTTCAATTAACTCTCTGAATATTCTTTCCGCTTGGTTGTCGACCCAAGGTCTAGAATAAACAAGTTCATGATGAGTATATCTGATTTGGTAAATAGGGAATGTCATCCGCTATGTTGTTTAGTTACTTGGATTTGTCCCATTTGATGACCTTTGTCGAACAAATGGAGTAGGAAAGTTGAGAAAGAGGAGGAGTAATGAGGTAAGAGGGCCTATTTTGAAGGAAAGTTCCAAAGTCAAAAGGGTGGCCGGTTTCATCAAGGCCAAGGGTCTTCTCATGCTTCTAATAGGGGGTTTGCCTATCACTTCCCAAGGTCCCAAGGTGTGGGTGGTATGGTTCCTAATGATATGTGTCCAAGATGTGGTAGGGGTCATAGAGGCCCATGTTTGAGGGATACTAATACATGTTATTATTATGGAGAAGTGGGTCATAAAAAGTTTGATTGTCCTCATAACTACAGCAAGGGTAAGGAGGTTTCTCCACAAGGTACAAGTGTAGTTCATTTGCAAAAAGTTGGTCAACAAGGTGGTTCCCCAAGGCACAATCAGATCTATGAACTCCAAGGGAGGCAAGTGGTTAAGGAGGTTCTTGATGTCATCACTGGTAGTTAAAGGTCTTTGATTTTGATGTGTATGTATTAATTGATCCAGGTGATACTCTTTCTTTAGTTACCTCTTTTGTTGCCAAAAAGTTCCATGTTGAGATTGAATTATTGTGTGAGTCTTATGAGGTGTCTACTCCTATTAATATATCTATTGTTGCTAGAAAGGTTTATAGAAATTGCCCTGTCTTCATTTTGCATAGGATATTGCCTTGTGATCTTATTGAGTTGGGAATGGTGGATTTTGATGTCATACTTGGTATGGATTGGTTTCATCCATACTATGTCTCTATTGATTGTAGAACCCATAGGGTCAAATTTCAATCCCCAAATGAACCCATCCTTGAGTTGGAGAGTTATGATATGGTGGTCAAGGGTAGGTTCATCTCTTGCATTAAAGCACATAAGTTGATCTTTAAGAGGTGTCTCTATCATCTTGTGAGTGTAAGGATGTAGAGTCCAAGGTCCTTCTTATAGAGTCGGTTTTGATTGTAAATGAGTTTCTTGATATCTTTACAAATGACCTTCTCAGTGTTCCTCCTAAAAGGGAAATAGATTTTGGTATAGACCTCTTTCCCGATACTCAACCCCTTTCTGTTCCCCCTTATCGAATGGCCCTAGCAGAGTTAAAGGAGTTAAAGGAGCAGTTGACGAATTTGTTGGAGAAGGGTTTTATTAAGCCTAGCCAATCACCTTGGGGTGCATCGGTGTTGTTTGTGAAGAAGAAGGATGGGTCCCCTAGAATGTGTACTGATTATTGGCAACTCAATAGGGTCAACATAAACAATAATTATCCTCTTCCAAGGATTGATGATTTGTTTGACCAATGGCAAGGGATAGTCACTTCTCTAAGATTGATCTTTGGTCTAGGTGTCATAAAGTGAAGGTGAAGGAGTGTGATATATCCAAAATGGCTTTTCATACTAGGTATAGGCATTATGAGGTTGTTGTGATGTGTTTTGGGTTGACCAATGCACTGGTTGTCTTCATGGATCTTATGAATAGGGTCTTTAAAGCTTATACATCTTGATTTATTTGTTGTGGTCTTCGTTGATGATATTTTGATCTATTCACATAGTAAGGAGGAGCATAGGAGTCATTTGAGGGTAGTGCTACAAAGATTGAGGGAAGAGAAGTTGTATGCTAAGTGTGAGAAGTGTGAATTTTTGTTGAAGAAGATTGCCTTCCTAGGTCAGGAGGTGTCTGGGGACGTTATCAAGGTGGATCCTAAAAAGATGAATGAGATTAGAAATTGGCCTAGACCGTTGACCCCGTCGGATATTAGGAACTTCTTGGGCTTAGCGGGTTACTACTGAAAGTTTGTGAATGGGTTCTATTCTATTGCTTCTCCCATTACCAAGTTGACTCAAAAGAAATCCAAATTTGTGTGGACTGATGAGTGTTAAAAAGAGTCTCCAAACATTGAAATATAATCTTGTGTCCACTCTAATATTGTCAATACTAGAAGGGCTAGAAAGGTTTTTTGTGTATTATGATACTTCAAGGGTTGGTTTGGGTTGTGTGTTGAAGCAACATGGTAAGGTGATAGCCTATGCTTCTAGACAACTCAAAGTACATAAGAAGAATTATCCTACCTATGATCTCAAATTGGCTGTCATGGTCTTTGTTTTGAAAATTTGATATCACTATTTGTGTGGGGTGCATGTTGATGTGTTTACCGATCATAAGAGTCCCCAATATGTCTTCACTCTAAAGATCTCAACTTGAGACAAAGAAGGTGGTTAGAACTTCTTAAGGACTATGATATGAGTCTGCATTATCATCTCGATAAGGCTAATATGATGGCCAATGCTTTGAGTAGAGTGTCCATGGGTAGCCTAGTACATATTTATGATGGTGGCAAAGAGGTGACTAGGGAGGTCCATTGGTTGGTTAAATTGGGATTTAGGTTAGAAGAGGTTCATAATGGTGGTGGTGGTGGTGTTAATTGCTCTGAATCATCATTGGTTGAAGAGGTGAAAGCTAAGCAAGCTCTTGACACCGCTTTGTTAGAATTGAAGGCATTTGTAAAGATGGTAAGGTAGAGGTTTTCTGCCAAGGGGGAGATGGTTCTTAGATACCAATGTATGTTATGTGTGCCTTGTATTTATGGCTTGAGAGAAAAGATTCTTGATGAAGCTCATGGTTCTTCCTATTTCATTCACCCCAATTCTACTAAAATGTATAGAGACTTGAGAGATGTGTTTCAGTGGGGAGGTATGAAGTGGGACATTGCCAAAATCTTTTTCCGGATGTCATAGTTGCCAATAAGTTAAAGCTAAACAGCAAAGGCTGGGTGGCCAAGCCCAAGACATAGAGATTCCTTCTTGAAGTGGGAAGAGATTAATATGGATTTTGTAGTTAGGTTTTTACCCAAGACTAGATAGGATTTTGATTCCATTTGGGTTGTGCTAATAGGATGACAAAATTGGCTCACTTTCTACTAGTTAAGACCACATATGGGGCTAAAGATTATGCTAGGTTGTACATCCATGAATTGGTGAGGTTGCATAGGGTTCCTTTATCTATTGAATTGGATCATAGTGCTCAATTTACGTCCTATTTTTGGAGGTCCTTTCAATAGGGTCTTGGTACAAGAGTTAAACTTAGTATGGCCTTGCACCCTGAAACAGATGGCCAAGACTTAAGAACTATCAAAACCCTTGAGGATATGCTTAGGGATTGTGTATTGGAGTGTAAGGGTAGTTGAGATGATTATCTTCCATTGATTGAGTTTGCTTACAACAATAGCTATCATTCTAGCGTTGCTATGGCTCCTTTTGAGGCCCTCTATGGTAGGCATTATAGATCACCAGTTAGGTGATTTTTTGAAGTTGGAGAGGTTGCTTTGTTGGGTAGAGATCTGGTTATAGAGACTATTGAGACAGTTAGGATGATTATAGAAAGGTTGAAGACGACTCAAAGTCATCAAAGGTCCTATGCGTATGTAAGAATGAATTCAAAATTGGTGATTGGGTCTATTTGAAGGTGTAAGACATGAAAGGTGTGGTTCATTTTAGTAAGAAGGGCAAGTTGTGTCCAAGATTTGTGGGTCCTTATAGGGTAATGAGGAGGGTTGGCAAGGTAGCTTATGAGTTGGAATTGACTAGTGAGATGGATTTGGTTAATCCAGTCTTTTATGCATCCATGTTGAGGAAATGTATGGGGTACCCTAATGTTATTGTGTGTCTTGATGTTGTGGGTGTTAAGACAACTAGACCTATGATGAGGTTCTGGTTAAAATTTTGGATAGACAAGTAAAGAGGTTGAGGATCAAAGATGTGGCTTCCGTTAAGGTCCTTTGGAGGAATCAACAAGTCGAAAGTGCTACATGGGAGGCCGAAGAGAACATGCAAAAGTTATATCCTTATCTCTTCCATTATAGAGAAACCTAAGTTACTAATTCTAAGTCCTCTATATGATCATAACTCTTAAGTTCATCCCTCATGTCACTGCATACATTCATGTTTAAATTGACAAGTTCATGATGATTTTACATTTGTGTTGAGATTTTTGAAATGATGTTTAAGTGCATTGTCACATGCTTATGTGAGCTAAAATTATCATGTTTATGTCTCTCATATACCTTTCTTTGACATTTAGTGATGAATGTTCCTAAGGGGGAGATATTCAAATGATCCCAAAAAGTGCCCAAAAATGTGCCTCGAAAGTGTTCGGAATAGAAACTTCCATATATCTCAAAATTTATGCATGATATCAAAAATTTGACTTTATATTCTTGTTCAGGGGGAAACATTGAGTGGGTGATGGGTTTAACCATGATTTAAGAGCAATCATAGCAAAATTTGAAAATTGTAAAAATGCGATTTCCAGAGAGCTAGCGCCCTAGGTGCGACGCGCCAAGGGCGCGCCTCAGTACATTTTTTGTCCAGTTTTTCTCTTTCGGTCCAAGGCTTTTGGGTCTTGGGACTAAGTCTTCCCATGAGTAAAAATACCTATACTTAGCCATATTTCACCTTCATATCATCCAAGACATTCTCAAATACTCTCTCAAACCTTTAGACTATTATTTATATCAAAATTTATGGGTCCAGATCTCTTTCAGATCTTAAGGAATTCATCCAAGATTCAAGTCACCATTCAAATCTTCATCAAAAAATTCTGCAAAGCTAAGGTATGCGAATTTCAACTAATGGATCTTTTCACCCTTGGTGCCCAAGCTTTCTTTTTATCTAAATTGCATGATTTCAAGTCAATTTACTTATGGATCTTACTAATTATGAAATTAGACTATGAACTATGTTGGGGGTTCATGAAATTATGACTACTTAAGCATGTTTTGATGAAGAGTTTCGATGTATATTGCTTGAGGGGTTTAGCAAGTATTTAGTGATGCTTTTACTTTGAAATTTCTTGTATGATTTCATCCCTAAATTGCATGGTTTTACAATAGCACTACATACATGCCAATTGTTTGATAAAATTTTCAATTAAAATTTCTTGAGGAATTGAATGTACAATGCATGTCTTATGAGTTTAATAATTTTATGATGATGAAAGAAATGTATGTATATGATATTCTCCTATATCGTGTGGTGTTCTGAGCCCAGGTAACCATGTCAAGCAATTTGTACCTTGATAACCTAGTTAAGGGGTTGGTATCTCAATCACCATAGGCGGTAGGATGAGACGATCCTCCAACCAATCAAGGGGTTTGTACCTTGATAACCGGGTTGAGGGGTTGGTACCTTAATCACCATGGGTGGTAGGATGTGATGATCCACCAACCATGTCGAGGGATTTGTACCTTTACAACCAATTGAGGGGTTGGTACCTTAATAACCGTGGGTGGTAGGGTGAGATGATCCACCAACCAATTAAGGGGTTGGTACCTCAATAGTCTATGAATGCTATAATGATGGTATTTTCTTACACATGTATTATGTTCTATGTGAGCGTGATTTACTTCAAGTATCTTTCACGCATGCCATATTATTATATGTTCATCTATTTCTATGTTATACATTTCGATTATGTTGGTTATATCTTGTTGCATTGCATCTTGCGTACTTAGTACATTCCAATGTACTAACGTATACTCTATGCCTATATAATGTCAGCATGTAGGAACGCACCCCTACTTAAGCATCTTCCTCCACATGGCTAGTACAATTTCTCTCAAGCTAGTTGGTGAGTCCTCTATTCTAGGGATAATATCTGTGATCTCATGCTATGTACTAAGGCTATCTTTCTTTTATGTATGTACTGACTATGAGGGTGAGCCCGGTTACTTATCTTGACCCCCGCTCCTATCTAAGTTTTAGAGGTGTTGTTGAACATGTTATGTATTGAGCCTTGACTCTATTATTTTGATGTTTATATTATGAATGTTTCTTTTTCCCTTATTTCTAATCTAATTATGTTGTTTAATTACTTTCGCGACCACAGATGTGTAATGATATGTTAAGAGGATTTTTTGGAGTTTCTTCGAGTTCCCCATTCATCGTATCACGTTAGGACCTAGTCTTGGGTCGTGACAATCCTGACCAAGTTTGTGAATGCTACTAGAACAGATTAGGCCCAAAAAATTAGATGATTTATGTGGGCTTATTAGATGTCTTATAAGACTCCTATTAGTATGTCCCCATAATAATTGGTGTTTTGTAAGGCCTTTCATCTACTTATGGAGTTGGAACACAAAGCGCTTTGGGCTTGAAAATGTTAAACTTGAGTTAGAATGCTACTACTGAGTTGAGAATGGACTGAATCAATGAGTTGGGTGAGTTTCACCTTCGTGCTTATGAAAGTAAAGCATTGTACAAGGATTAGATAAAGTTCCAGCATGATAGACACATTGCATAATGATATTTTAGCGTTGGTGATATGGTTCTGTTATACAACTCTAGGTTAAGGTTGTTCCTAGGTAAGCTTAACTCTAGGTGGTATGGCCCTTTTATGACTACACAAGTATACCCACCTGGTGCAGTAGAACTGGAGGCCGAAAACGGGCATAGATTCAAAGTGAATGGACAAAGGGTAAAGCAATACCTTTGTACCATAGGTAAAATCTTTGTAATAGAGGAATTACAACTTGATGAAGTCAGAGTAGTCTACACAGTTGCATCATGCCAGGATGGTAAATCATGCATTTCATTCGAGGTAACCCATGCCTTGCACTAAGAAAGCTAATTATGTCTTCAGTTTTGGATTTGTAGTTGCAGGTGTGTACAAGTGTCAATTGAGGATTTCATGATAATAAGCAAGAGGGTTAATGGGATATAGTGTTTGAATAGACAAATCAGAGTAAATAGGAATGACATGGGTGCTTATACATCCCATCAGTATCTATGCAGACCATCTAATCGTCCGTCGAAGCACAAAAAATTGAGTTGTAGTAAAAGACAAGTCCATGGACCTCTACACGGACCATGGACAATACCACAAGATCTGAAGGGTCAGATGGACCAGGTAAGTTCGTGGCAGCATACTTTTCTTTTCCAAGTATAGGCATACGATGGGTAAATGGATCGCGTACACTTTCAAAGAT
The DNA here is from genome assembly GCA_025642045.1 of Solanum sejunctum. Lineage (NCBI taxonomy): Eukaryota > Viridiplantae > Streptophyta > Magnoliopsida > Solanales > Solanaceae > Solanum > Solanum sejunctum. The sequence continues at coordinate 8,390 of JAOTQJ010122116.1, forward strand.
CATAAACTGGTACGCGTAGGTTGGGGCGGGTTAACCCAATTTGACCAAGGGCATAAAAACCCCTCTTTTATCTCAACGGCCCCTCTCCACATTATTATTGTTCTTTCTCATATCTTATGACCCTTCCTCTTAAGTCCACCAAATTGTTTCTCCCAAATCATGAAAGGGTTGTCAATTTCACAATTCATAACACCACTCGTCAATTAGGCTTAAGATTTTCAAGTAAATTCTCACACCCTCCTTGTTTTACTTCAAGTAAGTTCCATAACTTCACTTCTCTAGTGTGGGTTTAGTATGCATGTGCGTACTTTTCTTCAAACTTGATAATTTTAAAGCTTAAAATGTGAAATTGTATGCACATTTGTGATTGGCGTTGCATTATGGAGTTAAAAACTACCATTGTTGAGTACTTGAAGTTTTGTTAATGGGGAATGGAATATTAGTGGTTTCTTACGGTAAATGATTGTGAAAATGTGTTTTTGATGTTATATTATTATTGGGGTAGCAAATGTGTTGCATAAATATACATAATTCGTTGGTTGTGAGTATTGGTTGATGGAAACCATCGAAGGGGGCACATCACGGAACTTTTCATGGTCCGTATAACCTTACAGTACCATTTTGGCCCTTGACTATGCTAGAGAGACACATTTCACTAAACCTTATACAATCTGTGGATTGTTGAAAGGTATGTATGAGGTCTATCGTGAATGGGCCACTCCAAGCAATTACCAACTACACCTTTATAGGCCTCTATATGGTCTATAAGTCTTTACACGATCCATGTATAGATCCCATCCAGATGTTCCCTTTGAATGGCCAGGCATAGTAAACCTTCATATACCTCTATATAATTCGTGCAACAATGCACGGTCTGTTACAGGGTCTTGTCCAATTGCCCTATCCACTAAGCTTGGTTGTTTGCAAGTACTTTGCATATACTTGAGTGCGCATACTCAAATTTAGTGTAATGTCCCTACGATAGACTGGGTGATGCTACTCTTAAGGGTTATTGTCACTTTTCTGACACAATGGTAGTCTATGTACACTAGACTACCCCTTAGTGAGTCACCTTGCATGATCATGGTTTTCTAATCAGTTTTCTTTATTTTAGGGGTTTGTAGGTACTATGGGCCCAGGTCTAAAGTCAGCCCAACCTATGGAGGAGTCTGGGTCATGCCTTCATGATTCCGCTACAATATTTTTTCATTATCATATCGGAAGTGACTCAGACGATGACTTCTCAAGAGGGTTTGAGGTCTTGTATACAAGAAATATTTGTCTTCACTTTTCACACCATGAGGAGTCATGTAGCGACCCAAGCCTTAGCCCCCCAATCTGCTCCTTTTGATGGATGTGAGGACGAGGACGCCACCCCGGAGTAGGAAGAATAGGAGAACATCCCAAAAGGTGACCAGGAATGCTACAGTGATTAGTCTGATGAGGATGATTTTGGGATAATGATGATAAAGCTATCCATTATGCTCTCTCCTAGACTTCTAAATCCTGAAATGGCTCAGAGAATAATAACTTTTTGGATAACTCCCTAGACAGTCCTACGAGCTAAAAAGATTCACTTAGGGGCTAACTAAGGGCACCTAGGGCTACTAATAACGTGTTATTACTCTTGCGGTTTAAGTTATGACGGACCAACTAGATGGGGCTCTAGATAATAGAGCAGCAATTAATTTCCACCAGTTTGGCTAGATGGCGAAGAAACCCAGATATTATGGGCCTGCAATCATTCAGGAATTCTACTTTTGCTGTTGCTAGTTTGTTGAACTCTACTGGTGGTAGAAGTTGTAGAAACTCAACATAAAAAGCATATAGGTGGACATCTCTGAGACCACCATATATAGGTTTCTGTATAGTCCCAACTACATAGACCTGCCGAACGACCTATATGTTGCGATACACTAACAGATCACTAAGGAAGAGCAAATGTCGAATTGTACATCCCAAGTCATTGTATTAACATGGATAGCAGAGCGGATTACCCTGAAAGGTACTGAAGCAACTTGGGCCAAGGACCCCAAGATCCCGATTGCCAAGGCCTCACTTATAATTGCCACCAAGTTCTAGTGGTTGTTAGTACGTGCTAAGCTACGAACCACAGGTAACAACAACATGCTCCAACTGTCGTAGGTTTCCTTGGTAGCATGCCTTATAGCCAAATATGGAGTGAATATGGATCAGATCATTGTCATTAAGATTTGGGATCAATGTTGCATGACAGATCTGGGTTACCCTTCCCATGCCTGATTAGGACCCTATACAAATAAGCACGTGTCCCAGCCACCCGCTATTTGGATCGAAAAAGATTTCCAACCCAAGTGTCAAATACTACCCTAGTTAAAGATGTCAACAACACCCTTAACCAGATAAGAGCACATAGGCTAGGTGGTCTAGCTATGTTTTCGTGGGTAGCTGCGCTGTAGCTCTTGCCATTTGAGGGGTTTGCTACTACCCCACCTGCAGGTAAGGCTTCTAAGTAGCCTGAGGGTAGTAGTGCACTGCCTCCAATGCAGTAGGGGTATGTATATGTCTCATATGAGTTTATTTCTATGTTGGTAATGGACCAACCATAAACTCGTGTCATTGTTGATCAGGTGGTGGAACAAATGCCCTAGGTAGTCCATTCTCATGTGAACCAAGTAGAGGAGCATCTCTGAGCTAAGCTTAGAGGCCCTGATTCTCACCCTCTATAACCAAATCAATACCTTAGAGCGGTATTTTAACAAGGTAGTCTATCAGGTTTGGAGATGATAAACATTATGTATATAGTGATAGAATTGAAGAAACAATTGCCCTGTTGACTACCCAGTATAATCGCATTGCATCGATTGTGGCTCTGGTATCATTGATGTACCTTTTCAATGCTCCAGTTATGGCACCACCTATGGGTAAGGCATGGGGAGGTCCATTTGTTGCACCGGTGTCATCAGACACCAAGCTCAGGTGCAAGAACAAGGGCAAGAGGCGAAGCCAAAGGGTTAGCCCTCTATCTAATCAAAAATTTATTGAGAAGAGGCTATTTCAAAAGTCTATCTACGCGATGGGCAGCTATCGAACAAGAGAAAAGAGAGAGGCTCATGTGAGAGACAGCAAAAGTGGGAGCTTGTGGGAGCACTTTTGGACCTGATATGATGTTTGATAATAGAGACCCTACTAGAGGGTCTAACACTGATGGATCAACTAATGCCTGGTATCCCAGGTATATTCTACTCCCTGTCATCCTTTATTTTCTAGTTATTGTGTAGTGAGGATATTGCAACATATTTTTGTGAGGGATGCATGTGGCATTCTACTACTTGGGAGGTTTTTTTGCCATGCTTCTTTCTCTCAAGTGTACTATCTAATAGAATTGGCATCTTTAGGTTTATCTGGTTTATGTAAGTATAAGTCTTTATATGAGTCTGTAGTAACCTATAATTTTTGTGTGATAATGCCCTAATTTAAAAAAAAAAAGCAAAATGCTTGTATGTTCATACATCGCATCCTTTCTAGCTTGTATAATCCTTGTAAGACATTATTTACATTGTCCAGTAGGCATCTTGATGAATGAAGCAAGACTATGTTGGTTAGGACTGAATAGTATAGGCTATGTGTCATGTGTGTATGAGTTTATTTATCTAAATTTGACTGATGCACTTATAAGCTAGAACTTTCCTGGTTAGTCCCTCTAAAATAATTAAATGATTGGATTAACATAGGGACTTAGTCCATCATTGTTGTGAAGTCACTTAGCCTAAATATTAACTTACCAAATAAGGTTATTCCCTTTGAACCAAAAGTTGATCCTTTAAAGGTCATTCGAGAGTCAAGGTAGTGAAAATAAGGTCAAGCATGTGGTCTACACTTGTGTGTCAGTTGAAAATATTTTGTGAGAAAGAGCACTTACATTCCATTCTCTATTTTGCATTCATATCCCTTGTTTAAGACTTCATTTGTAGTAAGGACACTATTCTTGCACTATTTGATTTCTAATAATACGACTGGTTCATCTTTGTTCTCAATCTTATTAGGGCCAATTGTACATGGTATGACGCTTAACTTGTTTTTTGTGGGTCTGTTTGGGTTCAAGTACGTTTTAAGCTTACTTTTTGGACATATGTGTTATGATCGAGGGGTTATTGTATCATTCCTAATGAGCATTTGTATTTATGCATTGTTTCATTGTGTAGTCATTACTTGGGAATAAGTAATAATTCTAAGTTGAGGGTGTTAATGAGTCATGAAAATACGACTCTTATGATGCTTTAAACCTAGTATTTTTGCGGGTTTTCAAGAAATTTTGTGGGTTTGAGGTTTTGTTTTATGTTAATTTGCAGGGAAATTGACATGGCATGGAAATTCAGGTGAACTGCAAGAAAAAAGGATTGAAAAAGTTCCCAAGTGCATACATACTGATGCTAGGACGACCCATGCAGCAGCATATGGACCATGGAAGGTTATCTTGAACCTAACGTTGGGCGTTACAGAATAAAAATGGAGAAGTAAGGCACCACAGGCACTCTCATGGCCCATGGACCTAGCTTGGAACAAATTATGAGCCTCATAATGGTCCTCTACTTAGAGGTGTGGTAGTTGGATAGAGCGATAGAAGGCAAGGAGAAGTTCACTGGTTGTTCCACAAACTATGGGACTAAGCACGAATTGTTGAGCCAGTCATGATGTTGACATGAATTTTTGAGGTCACTATTCAAAATCAAGAAAACTACGAGAGTGTGTGTCCATGTGACCCTCCATGGGCCATGTTCTATACCATGGACTGTGAATAAGGTTATGGTACTGAGTCGATGCTAGGCAGTGAAGAAAATTTCCAAGGCAGGTGTCACAAATCATGAACGTCACCATGGCCCGTGATGACAAAGTGCGGAAGGGAGCCAAAGAATTGAGCTAAGTGGAGGATCAAAAATTGTTTCACGGTCCATGTTATGTCTCACGAGTCGTGCAAATGATCGTGACCGATATTGATGTCTACTTTTCTATTTTAATTTGGATTAGGTTTTTTCATATATAAATAAAAATAAATCCTTCCATTTTTATTGACTATTGACGACTGGACATTAGAAATGAATGAGGCAACATTATGTGCGACTATTATAACGTAAATTACAAGGTTTTGATCTTCTTTTTGAGAGTTTAATCCATCAAATTCTTCTTTAACCAGTTGTAAGTTCTTAATAATGTTTTGCACATATTATTGTGGGTTCTTTACGTTTTGAACATGATAGGATAATCTCACAATTAGGGTTGTTAGAACAATGACAACTCAATAAAGTAGATGAATTAGATGTGAATTTCATAAATGGCAATGGCATACATTGTAATTTTTTCAATTTGATTTCTTTCTTAATGAGTCTATGCATTAAGGTTAAGCCCGTATTCATTGCTTACTTGGGAGGGAATTAATGATTAGTAAAAGAACATTAAAATAGAGATTCAAGGTTGATAACCTAGTCTAAGTACTTTAGACCAGAAGGTGATAGTATTCTTGGATCCATAACCATGTATGCATAATTTATTTGATCTTGTATGTATAACCATGATGAATTTATTAATCTAATTTGGCCACTGAGTTGGAGGACCATAATCCTAGTACATAATTAATTAATGGAAATTCAACGATTAGTAAAGCTCTTTATTGTCTAACTCGACGTTGCAATTTTTCACTCTCAAACCCCCTATTCACTTTATGGACTCTAGTTTTTGGGAATAGATATTATATCTGAAAATGGGTGCTAATAGATATATTCTCACACATTCCCTATGAGATCGACCTCAACTGTTGTTGAGTTCTATATTTGATAAATAACCACTTTACTATTCCTTTCGGAGTTAAATTTAGATGTATCAGTCCCTACACAAAGGTTAGTATTTTTCATAGCCTTTGAGATATGCATTGAGACTATTAAAAAGGGGACATATGTCATTTATCCCTTCTCTAAATTATTGTGTTATCATTCAGCAACCTGAAAAGACACCTATTCACAGGGACCAGACATATTGATTCACCTCTTTAAAACTTTCAATGTTTTCTCCTATCCTCTTCTTAACATTCATAAACATCTTTATATTCTCATTGCACTAATCATCCTCTTTGTGTTCTTCACATGTCTCAGTCTACTACTTCCTTTGATAAAATTGTATCTTCTGATGCAAACACACTTTCTTCTCTCAAAATTGATTTTCCACCCCCAACTCATATCCACAACCCTCTCCAATCAGAAGATTGAAGTCTTTTGAAACCAAAACTTCCTCTTCCATAAACTCAGATCTGTTTATCACATGTAATTATTTCTATGAAGAATAAAAAGCCATTATCCTCTCCCAGTCACGTCAACTCTCCAGAGTTGTCACAAAATACCTGTGTTCTTCATGAGTGTTGCACATAAACACATGTGCCTAGGATTTTCTAAACTGATGATTAGTCATCCTCTTCTCAACCAGGTCCTGTGTCAGTTATGATGTCAGAAAGGTTGTTTGAAAGATATCTGCTTATTGAAAAGGGTACTGAGTCAAATATTCTGGATGCAAGTGAAGAGTGGGTAGTCTAAAGCCTTATAGAAATGAAAGGTGAAAATCACATATCTCCCTTCTCTAATGTGGAAGAAAAATCCCTCGATTTATAATTGGTTCTTGCATCCCCTCTTTTTGACCAGACCCCTATTAGCATCATACAATCAGTGAATGTTATTAAGGAACAAGATGACAATGAAGGAGATAATATACCTTGGTCTGGAAATTTAGGTGAAGACATGAAGAAAACCTAGAAAAGAAGGAGACATCCGGGAATCTGATCCGTGAGGTAGTTGAGGAAGAAAAGAAAATGATATACAAAAACTAAAGCAGCAAGTAGTTGACTTTGGAAAGGTACCCAAGATATATCTACACGGGGTTCATAAAAGAAACTCCTATGTGATGCAATAGCTACCAAAAAATCAAAAACTTCCAAGAAGTGTAAACAAAGGGTAATTATAGTTCTTGAGGAAGATTAAATCCATGAAGAGAAGTTAATTGATATTTCCAAGGAATGAGATGTTAGTGACAATGAGTCTAACGCAGTTATTACTGAGATAAAAAAGAGAGGTAAGGCATGTAAGAATCCAAGAAAGAAGACTAGAAAATATTAAAAAGGTGAGAAGAAAAGTCAAAAGGGTAACATCAACATAAAAAGAGATGAATCTATTTCTGTTAAAGGGACCTAGTTCAGTGAGTAAGAAGGCCAAAGTTGAAAAAGTGTTGAGAAAACACGAGAGAATTCAAGTACTCAAAAAATAAATAGTGTTGAGTACCTTAAAGGATGGACCAGAAGTAAGGCAAAATCCTAAATCTCTAATCTTGTTGACCAGCAGGATAAGCATAAGTAGCAGGCTGAGGAGACGATTGTTACTATCGCTGCTAGGGAAGCTAAAATTGTGTGGTCGAAAGCTCAGCTAGTTCAAGGACTCCCAAAGTGACCTAGATCTAAAAGATTTTGAGATTGAACGAAGACAATGATAGGCTCACTGCAGAAGTAAAGACTCCCACTCAATAGATTCTTCAAGCCAATCAAGACTCCATTACCAGAATGACTCTTCATCTTCAATCCCTGGCTCCCAAACCTTCCTCCTCCTAATCTTTTTTTCCCTGGTTTCTTTTTTTATTAGTGACTAGTTGGCCTATTTTTGACTATCTTTCTATTTGTTCTTTGGTATACAAATGACAGTGTTGGAGTCTAGCTATAAAAACTGCCATGTTGGTGAAAAAGTATCTACTTTGTGACAAGGAAAGTTGTTGTGTTAAAGTGGATTTGCATATGAGTTTGTTATCATCCAAAAGGGAAAACCTGATGAAGCATAGATGTTGAAGTACCATGTATTATTTTGATGATTTGACAAACTATAGAGTAAAGGAACCTGATCAAAAGATCTGGTTCATGAAGTTTTTAACATGCAGGCAAGTTAATGGTATAAAGTAGTAAAAGTATAAAAGCTACAATGGTTGGTGGGCGCTATAGTAAAAGGGCAGAAAGGTTAGGAAACTTCGACCAATGGTATGGCTTCTAGTTTTTTATCTGTCTTATAAAGAATACTTATTAACAAAAAATATCAAGCTTTTGCAAATCCAGAATATCCAAAACAAAAGTCATTTTCTCAAGGATGAACAACTTTAAAATAGTGAAGGGACCTAATTGAGTCAATCTAAGAAGAATTCTAAAATTTTCTATTTTGATATTGTATCTTATATTCTAAAAGTTGTAAGATCAGTTCCTATGATATAAAGGAATCTTAACCAATGTGTTGTAAGAGGTGACTTTAACTAAGGGTTGTTAGTGTAGTGGGCAATACTCATATTACCTAGGCTCTAAGTCTTGTAATAGGTATATTGCAATCAAATGGATGGAGAGGGGTAGTATCTAGTTACAACAGGTTATAATAGACTACATTGCTCTTGCACCTTGGGAAAATTTGGTTGAAAATCCTATGGGACAGGTCATAGTTGTTTCTCCTTTGAGCAAGGAGTTTTTCCATATTAAAAATTATGCGTTCTTATTGCCTGCATTTCACTTGTTCCGTTTATTGTTATATTGTTGTTATATCGAGGGACCTGGTCTCTGACTGTAGTGGACACATATATTCTGACACAAACTTTCCATACTCTCTACCTTTCGTTTTCACAAATACAAGCACACTTCAATAGACTTGTATCACACATTACACATCTCTTTTTTTCTATTATATAATATAACCATCTAGTATCTAGAACATACTAGCCTGAGTAATCCAAATTTGGATCTTGTGGGGCCTTTCTAATCTCACTATCAAGTGTTTCTCCTTTTTCTTGGCTTGAACTCAAGATCTCTCGTTAAGGGTATAGGGATCATCCCTCCCACAATGTCCTTCGTGGTGGTATATATCACACATATCTTGTCACTCATACAAACTTTATTCTTCCGATGTGAAAGACAGTCACCACTGTATAAATATGGACAAAAAACAGCAAAAGATATTAATTCCATGAAGCCATCAGCTCAGCAAGCTATTTCTAGCAAATGTTGAAAGATATTTACAAAATGAAGAATACTGAAGAAATGGTCAATAAGTTAAAAATCTGTATTAAACAATTTAACCTCCCCTCAATTAGAGTAGAAGCTATTGGCAGTTAGTTCCTTTTAATTAAATAAACTTTTTATGAAAAAAAATACATTCTTTTTGGTTATAATTTTTTAGAAGGGCAAGAAAACTAATTTCGAGTTTCAATTAAAAGAAATCTTTTACATTGTTCTTTCGTTCATTATGAACTTGATGGTTTAACAGTATGATACAAAATTCTTTTTGGTATCATTTGAATTTATCATTATACCATATCATTATATATCATATCATCATATCATTATATCATCATATCATATATCATATATCATATATAATTAAAAGTGGGAAGGATCCAAAAATAAAAGTTGAATTACAAAAATGTCCTTATAAAACAATAATATTTATTAACAAAAATGTTAATACACATTAATTATAAAATTATATTCAATAATATTATAATATATTTATGAAAAAAATAGAAATATGCCATATTCATTCCAATAAATACTATTATATAATTATTATTTTAAAAAACATTGCAAGTATAGAATCCACAACTACTAGGCCATTATTAGTATAGGTATAAATGCCCATAAAATATTAATAGACTTTTATGCCTTTAATTAAATACTAATCATTTAAATTCCTTTAATTAAATATTAATAACTTGATATTTTGTAGTATATTTATTTATATTTTATGACCTCTCTTTTTGGCCAAGAATCATATTTATCTTTTTTTCATTTTTCCTTTTTGACTATTTTTTATTATTTCTTTTAATTATTTTATATTGTAAAATCATATTCTTAAATTATACCTCTTTAATTATATAAATTTTAGTCTTAATTAACATTAATACTATCTATAACTCTCAAGGGCAAGTTAATTAAGGGTGACCAAAAGATTTTGAAACTTAAAAAGGGTGACAAGAATTTTAATTAATGAGGGTATTGACAATTTTATGGTTAATAATTTAATGTATTTTAATCACTTTTTGAACAAGTCCTCAAGTTTTCTTTTACACTTTGACCCAACCTTTATTAATCCTAATATATTAAAGAAAAAATTGTGCATTGTAAATCCCCGCCTCCAACGACCATTTCGCGACATTCTTTCTTCTTCTTCGCTTCTTCTTCTTCTTCTTCTTCTTCTTATTATTATTATTATTATTATTATTATTATTATTATTATTATTATTATTATTATTATTATTATTATTATTATTATTCCTCCTCCTCCTCCTCCTCCTCCTCCTTGTATCATTATTATTGTTTCTTGGGGCTATTGTGTTGGGAAGAAGAAAGGAGAGAGTATAGCATTTTTTTCTTGAAAATCTTTTGGATTTGAGAAAAAATTTTTAATTATCATCGATTTGATACTAAATTTTATTGTTGTATCACTAGGCATTACTTGTGAGGTGATTTTTGACCATTTTGGTAAGCTAATATTGTTGTTTTGTTTGTACTACTCATCTGCGTTTCTGGTTTTCTACTATTTCGGTTGAATTCATTTCAACAACTGTTAAAATATACTTTCAGCAACTATTGCATGTGCTTTAGCCGTTGTTTTAATAATTGTTAAATATTATTTAACAATTGCTAAAATGCATTCAGTAACTCATTTGACAACTGTTGAAATATTAATTCAGCAATTGTTAAAACCAATGCACGTGCTCTAGCTGCTATTTTAACAATTGTTGAATATTGTTTAACAATTTTTGAAATAAATTGAGTAACTTATGCAATAAATATTGAACAATTGTTGAAACCACTAGCATACACTAGCTATTGTTTTAACAATTGTTGAATATTGTTTAACAAATGTTGAAACACATTGATTAACTCATGCAATAATTATTCAACAATTATTAAAGCCGCTAGTGTGCAATAGTTGTTGTTTTAACAATTGTTGAATATTGTTTAACAATAGTTAAAACTATTGCACATGGTCTAGCTATTATTTTAACAATTGTTGAATATATTTTAACAATTGTTGCATGAGTCCCTGAGTGTGTTTCAACAATTGTTAAATACTATGCAACAGTTGTTAAATCATTTGCAGGCAGAATCAAAGCAAAATAATAATTAGTTTTTTTTTTAATCATAATATAGGTACAAATGTCCATACTATCAATGGAGGATAAAATAATAATAGGACTGGATTGCAATGGTGAATGGGTTGAGCCCAACAATCGTTATATTTGGCGTTGAAAAAATTTAAAAAAAAGTAGAGACAATAGCAATGATGGTGGACCAATATGTCACGTATGAAGATTTTGCAAACACAATCATTTCCTATTGCGAACTAGATTGTGAATTGAAAGATCTTGCCATTACCTACATGCCTAGTTGTGGTGAAAAGCAAAGGGCAGCTCCATTTAAGATAAAAGTTCAAATAAGTTTGCGTACCTATTTGGCATATGAAGGTAGATCCATTTTAAGGGTATATGTGGTCGAAAGATTGACTGAAAATTGTCAAAACTAACAAATATTAAATGAAAAATGTGATTCAGCAGACATGAATATTCTAAACCAAGAAAGTGTTGGTGCCCAAAATACTCCTCAAACTCCTACTCCTACTCCTACTCCTACTCTTGAAGTTGCCAGCAATACACTGGGAACCACATAATCATCATAGTCTAGTCATGCTCATGATGATGAAACTAGTTTTTACATCGGTATGTCATTCAAGAATAAGCAAGAGTTAGGTATTGCCTTGAAAATAGCTTGTGTTGAGAAAGATTTTCTAATGAAGAAGGTGATCAATTTGCATGTTGTGTATTATGTGAAATGTGTATATCCCGAATGCAAGTGGTGGTTGAGAGCTGTAATGATCCGTTAGGTCATTTTGAGAATTAGTGCTATTGATTTCCTATAAGATTTATCTTGAAATAATTTAAATAGGTATTTTGGGACAATTCAATAACTATGACTATTTAATTTATGGGTAAATGCTAGATAGCTAGTTTAATTAGGAGACTAAATTGATAACTTATCAAATATCCTATATCATTTAGTATATGTAATAAAATTAATTATTAGGATTTAATTCTGTTAACACATAATTAGGTGAAAAAAATAAGAAGAGAAGAAGGAGTTTGGTGAAAAAAGTCGTGCAGTGGAGGAGAAGAAAACCAAAGAGAAGCAATTATTGATGGAATCAGGTAAGTCAAAGAAAAGCCTAACATCTATGTTGATTAATATGAGTAGTGGTCGTATTGGCAAGGAGAAAATTGATAAGAAAATTTCCTGCAATGTGGTTGGGGTGGAAATTAATTTAATGGATAATTAAGTGAGGAATGCAAATAACTATAGTAAGGGACAAAAAATAAGAAAGGTTGTTTGACATAATCATGACCACCTAATGATGGGAACTAAGGTCAATTGTCAGAAAGTCATAGTGAAAATATTGTTAACTTGTTTGCTGTAAACTTGTTCTCTGCCGTGACTTTAGTGTAGTAAGTTTCATATTATATTTTGGTTCCATTATTAACATCACCTATAAATTAAGTTTTTGATATATTAAAATAGACAATTAAATATGAGTATAATTTGTTTTGAAATCTTATGATAATAATTTATTTAACTAGATTGTGGTGCTACGGATTCCATTCAAAAGAGAAAGGCTCACGTGCTTGGTTGATTGTCTTTGGCTAAGGCAAGTGGATTTCTTAAACTTTGTTAAGTATATGGAATCTTATACTTGTTGTGTGAGGTGTTGAGAATGATTTGTGTAGGTTTTGATTGAAATATTTAAATTGCGTAGTTATCTTATGGTGATAGTCGACTTATTGAATAATGATGGAGGTTTATTATATCTGAAATAGTAATTATTTGTTATCGATATCAAGGTGATACTTACTTTTAGATGTGAATGTTGTTAAGGTTGTGATGGTATTGAGATTGAAGATATCGCAACATTTATGTTATTGAGCTACCCATTCTTCATTTTGAGATATATGAATTTGTATGGCATCTTACATATTTTATTTCCATGAACATGATTATTGTGTATTTACTATGTGATTGCTGGATATTCCAAGAAAAGAAATGTAAAGCCGATGGAAAATGGATCCAGCTAGTAAAAAAGAATGATAATTAAAGATGTTACTATGATTCACTGGGTTGGGTCACATGCCTTGACAGTTACTATAATTCGCTGGGTTGGGTCACACGCCATGACGATTACTATGATTCGCTGGGTCGGGTCACACCCCGTGACAGTTACCATGATTTGCTAGGTCGGGTCACACGCAGTGACGGTTACTATGATTTGTTGGGTTGGGTCATGTGCCGCGACAGATGCATGGACTAGGATTTCCCCATGGGTCCCGGGATGTGTTACAGTGGGTGTGTATCACTAGGACAGACATGCATCATTCTACTTGACATTGCATTGCATTGCATTACATCTCACGATATTCATCTTCATCCTATAATGCTCTGGCTTGTTATGATTATATGGAATGCTATTGAGATTGGTTATACATTATATCATTGACTTGTTTATGTCTTTACATGATTAGTTTTGGAATTGATTTGATGACACTTGATGAATTAGTGAGAACTTGATAAATTATAGAATTTTCCCGTATGACTTAAAAGTAGAACAAATAAGGATTATACTATCATAGGCTTTGATCATAGCATTTTTAGCTGGTGTAGTTGTGAAGGTTATGACCTAGGTTGGAGTTGTGGGGTTTTGGTTGGAGTGTTGGGGTACCGGTATTCTATATTACTTAATGTTGTGTTTATTAGTTCACTTGCTGAATACCATGTGTTTGGTACTCACCCCCTTGCTACAACAGTTTTGTAGGTTGCGAGCCCGTATTATCATGATACTCGCTACTCTTCCTTGCCCGAGGCTTCCTGTGGAGATTATGAGAGGTAGCTATTTGCCATCCCAGCTGACTTCATACACCTACTTATGATTTTGTTCTATTCTAGAGACAATATCATTTGACACTTGTGATTTCTTTCGAATCCATTATAATACATTAGAAGCTGGTGCACGTGACAATCAAGTTTTGGGAGATTTTTATTAAGTTGACTTGTTGTCCATAATTAAACTTTTATTTTTATTATAATTCTGCATTTTAAATATTATAGTTGGGTTGTAGGATGGCTTGTCTTGGTAGGATAGGATGAGTGCCATCACACCTGAATTTCAGGTAGTGACAAGAGCTGCAAAGCTCTAAAGTTCTGATAGGTTTTACATTAGAAAGTATGAAAAAATACATACATGCGGTTCATAAAATCTCACGAGCCATAATTCCCATGCCATGGCAAAAGTTGTTGGTGTATACTTCAAGGATAGGTTCCCAAAAGGTAAAGGTCCTTCAACAAGCGATATTTAGAATTCAATCCATATTGAATTGGGATGCAGGGTTAGCTATTGGAAGATTTGGAAGGGAAGTGACATCGCAAAGACTTTGGTAAGGGGGACATATGAGCACAGTTATGCAGTGCTTGATGCTTACCATTATATGCTTATGATGGTAAATCTAGAAAGTAAGACAAATTTGCAGCTTGATGAAAATAGTAGGTTCAAGTATTTTTTTGTATTGCCTATGGATCTTGTGTTCATGGTTTTCAGTATATTCGAAAAGTCTTAGTTGTGGATGAAACATTTTTAAATAGTAAATACGGAGGCATGTTGTTGTATACAGTAACACAAAATGTAGAAGAACATATTTTTTTGTGGCATTTTGTGTAGCCAACACTGAATGTGATGCCTCCTATCGATACTTTTTTTAGCAGATGAGTAATTTTGTGAATAATACCCATGAATTATGCATTATTTTTTAACAGACATCTAAGTATTAGAAAGATGATTGAGATTGTGTTTCCTTCAGCTTATTATGGTTGTCGCATGAGGTATCTCAGAAAAATATCTAAAATAACTTTCACAATGGAAAAATCATCTTCCACTTTTATAAAGCAGCAAAAGCATATAATATAGATGAATTTAATGATCACTTCAACGAAATAAAAGATATAGTTACAGGAGTTGTCGCACACTTGGAACATATTAGATTTCATAGATGGAGCAAGGCATTCTTTCCGAAAAATAGGTAAAATATCATGTGTTGAATTTTTTTCATATTTTTCTTAATTGGTTCTATCATATTTTTCAGTAATATTGACAGTTTTACTTACTTTTTATAGGTACAAAATTATGACATCAAATATTTCTGAGTGGATTATCGCAATGCTTCTTGATGAAAGAGAATAACCAATTTCTACTCTTTTTAATGAAATAAACTGGATATACGAAAAAAAAGCTTCATGAGAGGTGTAGTATGTTCATCAATGCGTCAACCATCTTTGATCCAAAGATAGAATAAAAACTCACTAAAAATGTCAATTTGGGGAATAAGTTATTGGTTCATCAAACTGTCAACTATAAGTATCTTGTCATTGGTCACAATGCAATTGCAACAGTTAATTTGTAATGTAAATCTTGCACCTGTAGAGTCTTTGATCTTGACAAAATACCATGTCCACATGCTATGGCAGCGTTCTGATGTGAATATGGTGATGATTATGGAAGGCGCATTCATGAATACTCATCTTCATATTACAAGATAGAGATATCTTTTTGCATAAATAGAAGAAATTAAACCTTTACCGTCCGAAGATACTTGTGAGATTCCTAAGAAATTTTTAGCGAGGGGAATACATCCTCCGCATGTTGAGCCAGGCAAGGTGGGAATAAGTGCTAAGAAGAGACAAAAAGGAATCGGAGAATCATTTCCAACAAAGAAAAATAAATGTTCTGTATGCAAAAAGAGTGGACATAAAAGAATAACATGCTTGGAGCAAAGTGCTCCACAGGTGTTGATTTTGATTAGTAATTGTTCTTTGTAAATGTTTCTTAAACTTTTTAAAAATTGTTGTTGAATAAATATTGTTGTTGAATGCTTCAATTCTCAAGAAAGAAACTGGCAGTACTAATATTGACAGTCACTTCAACAATTGTTCAAATTGTTGAGAAAATTATCTCAGCATGTAGTAGTAGATTCAATAATTTTTGAAATTGTTGAGAAAATTCTTTAGGAAGTGGCTGATCTAATTTAACAATTGTTGAGAAATTATTTAGCAAGTGAGTTTGCTGATTTAACAATTGTTACAGTTGTTGAGAAAATTTTTAGCATCTAATTTAACAATTATTGACGTTGTTGAGAAAAACTTTTAGCAAGAGGTTTGTCTGATTTAACAATTGTTGAGGTTGTTGAGAAAATTCTTAACAAGTGAGTATCTGATTTAATAATTGTTGAAGTTATTGACAAAAATTTTAGCAAGAGAGTTATCTGATTTAACAATTATTGATGTTGTTCAAAAAAATTTTTAGCAAGTGTGTTATGTGATTTAACAATTGTTGAAGTTATTGGGAAAAATTTTAGCAAGTGAATTATTTGATTTAACAATTTTTGAAGTTGTTGAGAAATATTTTCAACAAAAAACTCAAGTCTAAGTGCCATTACTGTATAAATTACTTTATTTATCAATTAATATGATTTATATAATTCATAAACAATTAAATTGCTCGATTAAGGTTGATTACAAGTTCAATTACTTGATTAATTGTCCATTATGAACTCATTACCATATAATTGCATGGAATCTCTAATAAAGTCAAGTCTAAGTACCATTATACTTATATATTACTTTATTTATCAATTAATATGATTTATATAATGTTAACAATCAAATTGTTCACCCATTCAATTACTTGATTGATTGTACATTATGAACAAATTTGAAATGACCCCCAAAAAATACTGGAACTGTGCCTCAGAAATACCCATAATAGTAATTACTATATATCTCAAAAGTCCGCGTGTGATATTGAAAATTTGACTTTGTATTCGTGATCAGGGAACAAAATTGAGTGAAAAATGGATATAACCCTAATTTTAGAGCAACCATATCAAAATTTAAATTGCCAAAGTTTGCAAAAAACGGCGAGGTACTGCCACGCTGGCATGACGTGGCCAGGGTGCGGACCACTATATTTTGTTTCCAATTTATTTATCTTCAGTCCAAGGCCTTTGGGTCTTGGGCCTAAGCCTTCCATTTGTAAAAATACCTATACTTAGTCATATTTCAACTCCAAATCATACAAGACATTCCCCAAAATCATCTTTAACACTTTCACAAATATTTCACCCAAAATTCAAGTGTACTAATCTCATTTTGAATTTAGGAATTTCATCCAAGCTTTGAGTTCTCAATCAAATCTTCATCAAGAAAATCTTCAAAGTAGAGTTATGTGGTTTTCATCCATTGGACCTTTCATCCATGGTGCCCAACCTTTTTTTAACATAAATTCCATGTTTCAAAATTGATTTACCTATAGGTCTAAAACAACCCCAAAAAGTGCCCGAAAATGTACCTCGAAAGTGCCCAAAATCATAATTTTCATATATCTCAAAATTCGTGTGTGATATCGCAAATTCAAAATCATATTCTTGATCAAGAGGACAAATTGAGAGGGGAATGGGCTTAACCCCAGTTTTTAAGAAATTGTATCAAAATTTAGAAATCACAAAATGTGATTTTCGGAGAGCAATCCATGCCCCTAGCGCGATGCGCTAAGGGCGCGCTGTTGTGTATTTTTGTGTACTGTTTTTCTATCTCAGTCCAAGACTTTTGGTTCTTGGGCATAAGAGTTCCCATGCAAGAAAATACCTATACTTAGCCATATTTCACCCTCATAACTTTCAAGACATTACCCAATACTCACTCAAACACAAAGACAAATACTTCACTCCAAATTTCAATTCCCAAAACTCATCCAAATCTAAAGATATCACTCAAGCTTAAAGTCTCCATCTCCAATCTTCATCAAGTTATTTTCCAAAGTCAAGATATGTGGGTTTCCTTCATGGGTTCCTTTCACCCATGATACCCAAGCATCATCTAAAGTTAATTTAAAGTTGATTTACTTATGGGTCTTACTTATTATGAATTTTGCTGCACACTATATTGGTTTTTATGAAATTGTGATTGTTTTAGCATATTTTGAGCTATAAATCTAAGATATATTGAGAGATTTGATGAAGGGTTTTTATGTATATTATTTGAGGGTTTTACCAAGTATCCATTGATGGTTTTACACTGAATTTTCTACCATGATTCCACTCTTAAATTGCATACTTTACACTAGCACTACACACCCACCAAGTATTTGATTAATTGACCGATTAATATATTTTGAGAAATTGAAAGTCCAATGCATGTATTATGAGTTGAATGATTTTATGATGATGAAAGGAACGTATGTATATGACATTCTCCTATATAGTGCTAGAAAGTGACGATGCCTTACTTGGGGGGTTAAGAGCTCGGGTAACCATGTCGAGGGGTATGTACCTTGACACTAATCAAGGGGTTATGCCTTGATAATTGTATTGAGGGTGTAGTACCTCAATCCCCAGGGGTGGTAAGGTGCGACTACCCACCAGCCAATCAAGGGGTTCGTACCTTGGTAATCGGGTTGAAGGGTTAGTTCCTCAATCACCATGGGTGGTAGAGTGCGATGATCCACCAACCAACCAAAGGGGTTTGTACCTTGGTAACCGATGGGTTCTATAATGATGTTATTTTCTTACACATGTAATATATTCTATAAAACCATGTACTACTTAAGCTTTGATCATACATGCCATATTATTATTATGTTGTCCAATGCTTACTATTATGCATTTTGATTATGATGCATATCTTTTATTGTATTACATCCTACATACTTAGTACATTCAAACATACTAACGCATAATATATGCCTACATGATGTTACCATGTAGGTACTGGAGCCCCATTTGATCATCATCCTCCATGCGGCTAGTACAATCTCTCTTAAGCTAGTTGGTGGGTCCTCCATTTAAGGGATAATGTCTATGTCTTTATACTTGTATTATGACTCTCTTTCATTATTATGTATTTTGACTATGAGGGTGAGCCCGGTTGCTTGTCTTGACCCCTACTAAGTTCCATAGTTAGAGGTGTTATTGGATATGTTATGTATAATGCTTTGAGCTTTTACTCTCTCTTGACCCTTGATGTTTATGATATGAAAGTTATCCCTTAGTCCGCTTATCACTATTTACATATTCTTATCGTATTTTATTGCTTCCGCGACCAAGGATATGTAATGATATGTTAAGAGTCTTGCTTGGGGTCCCTTCGAGTTCCCTATGTGTCATGTCACGTCAAGACCCTAGGCTTGGGTCGTGATAAACTTAGTATCAGAGCACTAGTTTGTTAATGATCCTCATCATCCAACATATTGTGATAATTAGAGTCTTATTAATGGTTTTGTTGCTCACTACAATTATTAGTAAAATGCTATTGATGTTTTAGGAAATGTTTCCATTCTTCTTACTCTATGTCATGCTATAGGAGTTAAGGTGAGTTCCCCCCCCCCAAAAAAAAAAAATTGTTTCTTGCTATACTAGATCGTGCCTAACATAAAAGGAAGAAGAGCCCACACACCCGAGGAACAATCAGCTCATGCTGAGTTTCGAGATGCTCTCACTTTGCTTGCACAAGTTGTGTCTAATCAAGCCAATCAAGGTGCCCAAGCCCCTCATGCCCCTACTCCAGCATCTCTGCTGAGAGACTTCATAAGGATGAACCCACCAGAATTTTTTGGGTCTAGGGCAGATGAGGATCCTTAAGAATTCATTGATGTGGTCTACAAGGTATTGGCTATCATGGGTGTTAGGTTAGAGGAGAAGGTGGAGTTGGCGGCTTACCAACTCAAAGGGGTAGGACAAATATGATACGATCAATGGAAGGATTAGTAGGGAATCAATAATGTGGTGCTTTGGGAGGAGTTTAAGGCAGCTTTTCTTAATCGATTCTTCCTTCTTGAACTTAGGGAGCCCAAGATGATAGAATTTATGAATTTGAGACAAGGGTCTATAAGTGTGAGGGAGTATGCCCTCATGTTAAATCAACTTTCTAAATATGCTCCCCACTTATTTGCGGACCTAAGGTCTAGAATGAACAAATTTGTAGTGGGTGTTTTCGGTTTGGTGAGTGAGGAATGTTGGTCCGCTATGTTGATTTGTGACATAGATTTATCCCATTTGATGACTTGTGCCGAGCAAATGGTGAAGGAAAAGTTGAGGAAGAAGAGGGGTAATGAGGCTAAGAGGGCCCACTTCATGGGTAGATTCGAAGGTCTAAGGGGTGGTCAGTTCCATCGAGGCCAAGGGTGTTCTCATACTTCTAATAGGGGGTTTGCCAATGACTTCACATTGGTCTAAGGTGTTGGTGGTATAGTTCCTAATAATATGTGTCCAAAATATGGTAGGAGCTATAGGGGGACCATGTTTGAGAGACACTAATGCATGTTATGGGTGTGGAGAAGTTGGTCACAAAAAGATTGATTGTCCTCATAACTGCAACAAGGGTAAGGAGGTCCGTCCACAAGGTGTAAATGCGGTTCCTTTGGGGAGAGGTGGTCAATAAGGTGGTGCCCTAAGGCACAATAGGTTTTATGTTTGGCATAGGAGGCAATGGGTTGATGAGGTGCTTGATGTCATCACCCGTATGTTAAAAGTCTTTGATTTTGATGTGTATGCATTCATTGATCTGGATACCACTCTTTCTTTTGTTACCCCTTTTGTTGCCTAAAAGTTTCATGTTGAGCCCGAATTATTGTGTGCGTCATATGAGGTGTCTACTCCTATTGTTTCATCTATTGTTGCTAGAAAGGTCTATAGAAATTATCCCATTTGTATCTTTCATAAAATATTGCCTTGTGATCTTATTGAATTAGATGTGGTTGATTTTGATGTCATTCTTGGGATAGATTGGTTGTATGCATATTATGACTTTATTGATTATAGAACCTATGGAGTTAAGTTCCAATTGCCAAATGAACTCGTCCTTGAGTGGGAGAGTCATAATGTGATGGTCAAGGGTAGGTTCATATCTTGCATTAAATCCCATAAGTTGATCTCTAAGTGGTGTCTTTATCATCTTATGAGGGTTGGGGATGTGGAGTCCAAAGTCCTTCCCATAGAGTCGGTTTCAGTTGTAAATGAGTTCCTTGACGTCTTTCCTAATGACCTTTCAAATGTTCCTCCTAAAAGGAAAATAGATTTTGGTATAGACCTCCTTCCTAATACTCAAGCCATTCCTATTCCCCCTTATCGTACGGCCTCGGCCGAGTTAAAAGAGTTGAAGGAGCAATTGACGGACTTGTTGGAGAAGGGTTTTTATTAGGCCTAGCCAATCACCTTAGGGTGCACTAGTGTTGTTTGTTAAAAAGAAGGATAGGTCTCTTAGAATGTGTATTGACTATCGATGACTTAATAGAGTCACCATCAAGAATTGGTATCCTTTTCCAAGAATTGATGATTTGTTTGACCAATTACAAGGGGCTAGACACTTCTCTAAGATTGATCTTCGGTCTGGGTATCATCAAGTAAAGGTAAGGGAGTGTGATATTCCCAAGATAGCCTTCTGGACTAGGTATGGGCATTATGAGTTTGTTGTGATGGGTTTTTGGTTGACCAATGCACCAGCTATCTTTATGGATCTTATGAATAGGGTCACTAAACCCTACTGAGATTTGTTTTTTATGGTCTTTATTGATGATATTTTGATTTATTCTCGTAAAGAGGAGGAGCATGTGGCTCATTTGAGGATAGTGTTGCAAAGAATGAGGAAAGAGAAGTTGTATGCTAAATAAGAGAAGTTTGAATTTCTGTTGAAAGAAGTTGTCTTTCTAGGTCATGTGGTATTGGGGGATGGTATTAAGGTGGATCCTAACAAAATGGATGTGATTAAAAATTGGCCAAGACCATTGACCCCATCTGACATTAGGAGCTTCTTGGGCATAGGGGGTTACTACCGAAAATTTGTGAATGGGTTCTCTTCTATTACTTCTCCCATGACTAAATTGACTAAAAAATAGGCTAAGTTTGTGTGGACCGACAAGTGTGAGAAGAGCTTCCAAACCTTGAAGAATAAGCTTGTGTTCACTCCTAATTTGTCATTGCTAGAAGGGCTAAAAGGGTTTGTTCTATATTGTGATACTTCTCGGGTTAGTTTGGGTTGTGATTTGATGCAAAGTGGTAAGGTGATAGCCTATGCTTCTAGGCAACTCAAAGTGCATGAAAAGAATTAATCTACTTATAATCTTGAATTGGCCACCGTGGTTTGTGATTTGAAAATTTGGCATCCTTATTTGTATGGGGTGCATATTGATGTGTTTACCGATCATAAGAGTCTCCAATATGTGTTCACTCAAAAAGATCTCAAATTGAGGCAAAGAAGATGGTTAGAACTTCTTAAGTATTATGATATGAGTGTGCATTATCATCCCAGTAAGGCTAATGTTGTGGTGGATGCTTTGATTAGGGTGTCTATGGGTAGCCTAGCTCATGTTCATGACGGGAGCATATAGGTGGCTAAGGAGGTCCATTGGTTAGCAAGATTAGGGTTTAGGTTGGAAGTGGTTGATAATGGGGGCATTGTGGT
Organism: Solanum sejunctum; assembly: GCA_025642045.1. Lineage (NCBI taxonomy): Eukaryota > Viridiplantae > Streptophyta > Magnoliopsida > Solanales > Solanaceae > Solanum > Solanum sejunctum. The sequence continues at coordinate 30,972 of JAOTQJ010122116.1, forward strand.
TGTTGATGGTTCAAAGTATTCCTTGGTTGATAAGTTAAAGGAAAAGCAAGATATTGACCCCTCCTTATTAGAATTGAATGCCTTGGTAAAAGGGGGCAAGGTGAAGGTTTTCTCCCAAAGGGAAGATGGTGTCCTTAGATACCAAGGTAGGTTATGTGTGCCTTGTGTTGATGGCTTGAGAGAAAAGAATCTTGACGAGGCTCACAGTCCTTCCTATTCTATTCGCCCGGGGTATACCAAGATGTATAGAGATTTGAGATTTTTGTTTTGGTGGGGAGGTATGAAGAAAGACATTTCCAAATTTGTTTTCGGTTGTCATAGTTTCCAACAAGTCAAAGTTAAACATCAAAGGTCAGGTGGCCTAACCCAAGACATAGAAATTCCTACTTAGAAGTGGGAAGAGATTAATATAGATATTGTGGTTTGGTTTCCCAAGACTAGAAAGGGTTATGATTCTGTTTGGATTGTGATTGATAGGATGACAAAATCGGCTCACTTTTTACCGATTAAGACTACACTAGGGTTGAAGATTATTCTAAGTTATACATTCATGAGTTGACGAGGTTGCATGGGGTTCCCTTATCCATCATATCGGATCTTGATGATCAATTTACTTCACACTTTTGGAGATCCTTCCAAAAAGGCCTTAGTACAAAGTAAAGCTTAGCATGGCCATTCACTCTTAAACGGATGGCCAAGCCAAAAGAGCTATACAAATTCTTGAGGATATCATTATGGCTTATATTTTAGAGTTAAAGGGTAGTTTAAATTATCATTTTTCATTGGTTGACTTTGCTTATAATTATATCTATCATTCTAGCATTAGTATGGCTTCTTTTTTAGAGCCTCCATGGTAGATGTTGTAGATCACCGATTGGGTGGTTTGAAGTTGGAGAAATGGATTTATTGGGATCGTATCTGGTCATGCATAATATGGAGAAGGTAAGGTTGATTAGAGAAAGGTTGAAAATAGCCCAAAGTCACCAAAAGTCCAATGTTGATGTGAGAAGAAAAGAGCTTGAATTTAAAGTTAGTGATTGGGTCTATTTGAAGGTGTTACCCATGAAGGGTGTGGTTCATTTTGGTAAGAAGGATAAACTAAGTCCAAGATTTATGGGTCCTTATAGGATGATGAGAAGGATTGGTAAGGTTACCTACGAGTTAGATTTGCCTAGTGAAATCGAATTGGTTCATCCGATTTTCCATATATCTATGTTGAAGAAATGTGTGCGTGACCCAAATGCTATTATCTCATTGGATGTCGTGGGTGTTGTTGAGGACAACTTTATATATGAAGCAGTTCTAGTAGAGATCTTGAATAGACAATTGAAGAGGTTGAGGAACAAGGATGTTGTTCAAGTTACGGTCCTTTGGAGGAATCAACAAGTCGAAAGTGCTACATAGGAGGCCAAAACGGGTATGCAAAAACGATATCCTTACGTCTTCCATCCTATTCAAGCCTAAGGTATTAAATTCTAAGTCTTATATGTGATTTTATGTCTCATTTCCATCCCTAACTCAATTGCATGCATTCATCTTTATATTGACAAAGTTCATAGTGGCTTTACACTTTTATTGAGATTTTGAAAATGATGTTTTGAGTGTATAGATGCATTATTATTGGGGATGATCTCTTTATAATAACTCCTCTTATATATGTCTCTTTGACATTTGGGGACGAATATTCCCAAGGGGAGATACTAAAACAACCCTGAAAAGGGCTCTAAAATGTTCTTTGGAAGTGTCCAGAATCGTAATTTTTATATATTTCAAATCCATGCATGATATCAAAAATCTGACTTCACATTCTTGATTAGGGGGTCACATTAAGTGGTAAATGGCTCTAACCTCGATTGTTAATCAACCATGTCAAAATTTGCAAAGCGTAAAATGCGATTTCCAAAAAGCAATTCGCGCCCCTGGTGCGACGCGCCAAGGGTGTGAACTACTGTGTATTTTTATGCACTATTTTTCTAACCAATCAAGGGGTTCGTACCTTGGTAACTTGGTTGAGAGGTTAGTTCCTCAATCACCATTAGTAGTAGGGTGCGATGATCCACCAACCAACCAAAGGGTTTTGTACCTTGGTAATCGACGGGTTCTATAATGATGGTATCTTCTTACACATGTATTATATTTTATGTAAGCATGTTTTAGTTAAGCATTGATCATACATGTCATATTGTTATTAAGCTATCTATTGAGATGATGTCTATTTCATATTGCATTTTATCCTACTCTATAGTATATTCAAACACTAACGCATATTCTATACCAACATGATTCTACCATGTATGAACCAAAACCCCACTTGATCCTCCTCCTCCACATGGCTAGTAAGATCTCTCTCAAGCTAGTTGGTGAGTCCTTCATTTCGGGGACAATATCTATGTCTTTATACATATATTATGACTTTCTTTCTTTATTTTATATTTTGTCTATGAGGGTTAGCACGATCATTTGTCTTAGCCCACAATAAGTTCCATGGTTAAAGGTGTTATTGGACATGTTATATAATGCTTTGAGCTTTGACTCTCTCTTGACCCTTGATGTTTATGATATAAAAGTTGTCCCTTAGCCCTGCTTTACCCTATTTACATACTCTTATCGTATTTTATTGCTTTCGTGATCAAAGATGTGCAATGATATCTTAAGAATCCTGCTTGAGGTTCCTTCAGGTTCCCCATGCATCATGTCATATCTAGTCCCTAGGCTTAGGTCAAGATAGGGTCTTACTTATTATGAATTTGGTTATAAACCATGCTGGGGTTTCATAAAATCATGATAGTTTAAGCATGTTTTGAGCTATGAATCTATGATCTATGATGAGATTTGATGAAGGGTTTCAATTATCTTGCATAGAGGTGTTACCAAGTGTTGGTGGATAGATTTACAATAAGTTTTCTCATATTATTTCACTCTTGAATTGCATGACTTTGAACTAGCATTGCATACCTACCAAGTGTTTGATAAAATGTCTTGGCAAGGATTCTTGATGTTGATGAAGGTTTATTATGTGATTTTACTTGACATATATGTTATGATACTTTATGGGTTCCCAAACATGTTTTAAACTCTTGAAAAGCTTCCATGACCTACAATAATATTTTGAACTTTAATACTATATTTTGCTTTCATGAGAAATGTGGATTTCTTCGTGATCCTTTGATGTGATGGTTTGATTAGCAATTATGTACTCCTACCTAAAAGATTATATCATAAGGTAAGGGTAATATAGCAAAAAGGCCAAATAGTAAGGTAGAGTAACTCATGTTTCCTACTTAAAATATTATATCATAAGTTGGGACAACTTACCTAAAACAAATGCCTTAAGGTAGGACCTCTCTTAGCGATAAGATGGTATTGTAAGGTAAGTGCACCCCATGTTCTTACCGAAGAGATTATGTTGTAAGGTAAGGATAGCTATTGACTTCTACCAATGAGGCTATGCCATAAGGTATGATCAATCACGACTCTTACCAAAAGGATTGTATCATAAGGTAAAAGGCATCTCATACTACTTACTCAAAAGACTATGTCATAAAGTAGGGGTATTGGCAATACTTCTCGAAAAGGCTATACCGTAAGGTGAGCGGTAACTACTTGGCCGTTCTCATGCATGCTTGCGTAAGGCCCAGTATATATATTCCCTATTGAGCTTAGGTTCATTGATTATGACATAAAAGCATGTTTTAATCAAAGCATTGATCATGCATGTCATATTAATATTATGCTATCTATTGACTATGACTATGCATCTTGACTATACATGGCTTATGATTCTTGTTGCATTGCATCCCACAAACTTAGTGCATTCCAATATAATAACACATACTTTATGCCTACATGATGTTACCATGTAGGAATGGGAGCTCCACTTGATCATCTTCCTCCTCCACGTGGCTAGTATTGTCTCTTGAAGCAAGTTTGGTAAGTCCTCAAGTTCGAGGACAATAGCTATTGATATTATGTTATGTAAAGACTCTTTTATTTGTTAAGATTCTTACGACTATAATGGTGAGCTCGAAAATATTATGGACCACGCTCAATTCCATGTATAGAGATGTTGCTAGATAAGTTATGTAATAATGCTTTGAGCTTTGACTCTCTTGACTCTTGAATGCTTTTAAGCTATGAAAGACTCCATTAGTCCCCTTATCCTTATTTTATGTTCTGTTATTGTTGTTTAATTTGCTTCTACAGCCAAGGATGTGTAATAATATGCTAAGAAGCGTGTTTGGGGTCGCTTCGGGTTCCCTATTCACTATGTCACATCTAGGCCCTAGGTCCAGATTATGAGAAAGGTGATATCAGAACACTAGGGTATTAATAGTCCTTGGCATCCAACAAACCACGTCGATTAGAGTCTTATTCATAGCTGTGAAGTATACCACAACTATGAGTACGAAGCTATGAGGCATTTTAGAAAATGTTTCCCTTTTTCATGGTTTATATCATGCCTTAATTGTAGGGTAAGTATTTCCCCCATAACAAATGTTCTTTGCTCTTCTAAATCATGTCACTTCAAAGAGGGAGACCAAGGAGGGCCCATGTACCCGCGGGACAACTAGCTTACATTACTCCTCAAGCTTCTCAAGATGGAGGAGCTACTGATTCAAAGTTATATTTTGAAATGATGTTACTATGCTGGCACATGCAATGACCAACCAAATTCACCAAGGGTTCCAAGCCCCTCATGCTCCCACTCTGGCTTCTAGGGTGAGGATTTCACTATAAGTAATCCAGTAGAGTTTTATGGATCCAAGGTAGATAAGGATCCTTAAGAATTTATTGATGAAGTGTATAAAGTGTTGTCTATTATGGTAGTTAGATCAAAGGAGAAACCAGAGTTGGCGGCCTACCAACTTAATAGGGTGGCTCAAGTTTGGTTCACCCAATGGAAGGTGGAGAAGAACAATATTGTCATCCTTTAGGAATACTTCAAGGTGGCATTTATCAACCGACTCTTCCCTCTTGAGCTAAGGGAGGCCAAAATGGTGGAATTTATGAATCTAAAGTAAGGATCTATGAGTGTGAGGGAGTATGCCCTCAAGTTTAACCAACTCTTAGAACATGCTCCACAATTTGTGGCTGAGCCAAGTTTTAGGATGAACAAATTTGTGATAGGTTTGTCTGACTTGGTGAATGAGGAGCGTCCTACCGCCACGTTGATATGTTATATGTATTTGTCCCGCCTCATAACTTATGCCAAACAATTGGAGGGAGAAAAGCTTAGAAAGAGAAAGAGTGGTGAGGCCAAAAAGGTTCAGTTTAAGGGTGACTGGTTTCAACAAGATCTTGAGTTTTAAGGCCAAGGACCCTCTAGTGCTCAAAATAAGAGGGTGGCCAAGTATAAGATACCTAACCCAAGTGAATAAGAAGTAGGTGAGAGGGCGGCTCATCATAGATTCCCAAAATATGGAAGGAAATAAGGTGGCACATGTTGGAGGAACACGAGTGCATGTTTTACGTGTTGTGAGATGGGTCACAAAATTCCAGATTATCCATATGCTCAAAATAAGGGTAAAGGTGGTGATGTTGACCAATGGGGTGCTCCAAGACATAATCCATTCTATGCTCTTCAAAGGAGGCAAGGAGGGTATGTGGTGTCCAATGATGTTACCGGTATGTTAAGGGTTTTTTTAATTTTGTTGTGCATGCTTTGATAGTTCCAGGAGTCGCTATTTCTTTCATTATTTCTTTGTGCTAATAAGTTTCATGTGTATGTCCCGAATAGTTATGTGACTCTTTTGATATCTACCCCCCATTAATGAGTCTATTGTGGCTAGAAAGTCTATAAGAGGATTTCCCCATGTCATTATTGCATAAGTGTTATTTTATGATGTTGTTGAACTTGCCATGGTAGATATAAGTTTGTCCTTATAGTGGTTTAGTTACATGCATATCATGCATCCATTTGTTGTAGAACACATAGGGTTAAATTTCAATGTCCTATTGAGTCCGCACTTGAATATGAAGGTTGTAAAGTGGTAAGTACGGTTAGATTCATTTCTTGTCTTAGGCCTAAGTTGATCTTTGAGGTTTGAATGTATCTTCTTGTAACGGTAGGTACGATGATCCTAAAGTCCTTCCTATTGAGTCAGTTTCGGTGGTCAATGAGTTCTTGATGTCCTTTCCGATATTTTAAAGTTGACGTAATGCCTTTAGGTTTGGCTAGCACACCAGCTACGTCTATAGGTGTATTGAATAGGGTCTTTAAACCCTACCTTGATGTATTGGTGGTGGGCTTTAGTAATGATATGTGGTTCATTTCTGAAGGTAAGGAAGAGCTTGTGAATCATTTGAGGGTAATGTTGGGAATTTTGAGGAATAAGAGGTTGCTTGCTAATTATGGAAAGTGGGAATATTTGGGTAGAAAAAAGATGGTTGAGGAAGTACACTGATTGGCTAGATTGTAAGTATGTGAGTTTGGGTGAAGTTGAGAATGGTAGTTTAGTTGTTTTGATGGTTCCGATTCTTCTTTGGTTGAAGAGGTCAAGTTAAAGCAAGACCATGATTCCGCCTTGCTAGAGTTGAAGGTTTGGGTGGAAGATGGTGAAGTGGAGTTTGCTCCCAAGGGGGAGATGGTGTCTTTAGGTACCAAGGTAGGTTATGTATGCTTGTGTTGATGGTCGGATTTGCTTAAAGGTTTTGCCCATGAAGGGTATAGTCCAATTTGGCAAGAAGGAATTGAGCCCAAGGTTTGTGGGTATTTGTAGAGATTGATAAGGTTTGGTAAGGTTGCATATAAATTGGAGATGCCTATGGATAGGGATGGGGTTCGTCCGGTATTTCATGAGACTATGTTAAGGAGACAGGTTAGTGTCCAAAGTGCTATAGAACTCCATGAGGTCGTAGGTGTTGTTGAGGATGTGTTGACTTATGAGAAAGTACGGTGGAGAAACTGGATGGATATGAGTAAAGTTTGATTAGTAAGGAGGTAGTGTTCATCAAGGTCCTTTGGGAGAATCATCAACTTGACAGTGTCTTTTGGGGAGCTGGAGCGAGCATGAAGAAGTGATAACCATACCTCTTTCATTTTTTTCAAAGTTAAGATAGAAAAACTGATCCCTTTCTGTGATCTCAAGTCTTAACTTTCAGCCCTTATGTCATTTACATGCATTCATGTTTATGTTGACAAGTTTATGGTGATTTGACATTTATGATGAGATTTTTGAAATGATATTTTAATACATTTATTGCATTCATGTGTTGGTCTAAAATAATCTTGATTACTTCTCTTATGTACATTTTTTTAACATTCAGGGACAAATGTTTCCAAAGGGGAGATATGGAAACGACCATAAATAAAATGCTCGAAAATGTTCCTCGAAAGCGGCCATAATTGTAATTTCTATACATGTGATATCAAAACATTGACTTCATATTCATGATAAGGGAGCACAATTGGGTATGAAATGGGTATAACCCCAATTTTAGAGCAACTATATCAAAATTTAAATTTCCAAAGTTAGCGAAAAATAGTCAGGTTCTGCGCCCCTGGCGGGATGCGGCCATGGCGAGGACCATTATATTTTGTTGCCATATTTTTTATCTTTTGTCCAAGGCCTTTAGTTAATGGTCCTAAGCCATCCCATATGTAAAAACACTTACACTTAGTCATATTTCAACTTCATATCATACAAGATATTCCCCAAAACCCTCTCTAACATTTTTAAAAATATTTCACCCAAATTTCACCCAATCTCATTTCGGATCTAAACATTCCATTCAAGCTTTGATTTCTCAATAACATAATCATCAAGGAAATTTCCAAATTTTAGGTATGTGGGTTTTATCTATTGGGGCCTTTCACTCATGGTGCCCAACCTTCCTTTTACATAAATTACATGTTTCTAACTTGATTTATCTATGGGCCTTACTTATTATTAATTTGGTCATAAACCATGTTGGGGTTTCAAAAATCATGATTGTTTAAGCATCTTTTGAGCTATGAATCTATAATCTATTATGAGATTTGATGAAGGGTTTCATGTATCTTGCATAATAGTGTTACCCAGTGTTGGTGGATTGATTTATATCAAGAATTATCATATTATTTCACTCTTGAATTGCATGACTTTGAACTAGCATTGCACACCCACCAAGTGTTTGATAAAATACCTTGGCAAGGATTCTTGATGTTGATGAAGGATTATTGTGTGATTTTACTTGACATGTATGTTATGATACTTTATAGGTTCCCAAACATGTTTTAAACTCTTGAAAAGCTTCCATGATCTACAATAAGATTTTGAACCTTTATACTATGCTTTGATTTCATGAGAAATGTGGAGTTCTTCGTGATCCTTTGGTGTGATGGTTTAATGAGTTATTATGTACTCTTACCTAAAGATTATATCATAAAGTAGGGATAATCTACCGAAAAGGTCACATCATAAGGTAGAGTAACTCATGGTTCCTACTTAAAAGATTATATCGTGAGGTAGGGACAACTTACCTAAAATGATATATCATAAGGTAAGACCACTCTTACTGATAAGATAGTATCATAAGGTCTTACCAAAGAGATTATGTTGTAAGGTAAGGATGCCTATTGACTTCTACTGATGAGGCCATGCCATAATGTAGGATCAATCATGACTCTTACCAAAAGGATTGTATCCTAAGGTAAGAGGCATCTCATACTACCTACTCAAAAAACTATGTCGTAAAGTAAGGGTATCGGCAACACCCTTCAAAAAGGTTATACCATAAGGTGAGTGGGTAACTACTTGGTTATTCTTATTCATGCTTCTGTAAGGTTGAGTATATATATTCCTTATTGAGCATAGGTTCATTGTATGACTTAAAAGCATCTTTTATTTAAGGCATTGATCATGCATGCCATATTGATTTATGCTATCTCTTGACTATGACTATACAGCTTGACTATACATGACTTATGATTCTTGTTGCATTGCATCCCATATACTTAGTAAATTACAACATACTAATGCATACTCTACGCCTATATGATGTTACCATGTAGGAACCGGAGCTCTACTTGATCATTTTTCTCCTCCACACAGATAGTACTATCTCTTGAAGTATGTTTGGTGAGTCCTCAACTCCGAGGACAATAGCTATTGATCTTAGATTATGTAAAGACTCTTTTCTTTGTTTAGATGCTTGGGACTATAAGGGTGATCCCGGAAAGTGTCCTGGCCCCCGCTCAATTCCCTGTTTAGAGGTGTTGTTAGACAAGTTATGTAATGATGCTTTGAGCTTTGACTCTCTTGACTCTTGAATGTTTAAAAGTTATGAAAGACTCTCTTAGCCCTTTTATCCTTATTTTATGTTCTCTTGTTGTTCTTTAATTGCTTCCACGACCAAAAATGTGTAATGATATGCTAAGAGGCTTGTTTGGGGTCCCTTTGGGTTCTTTATTCATCATGTCACCTCTAGGCCCTAGGTATAGGTCGTGATAAAATTACCATGCAATTGCACAAAATCACCAATAAACTCAAGTTTAAGTACTATAATATGTATAAATTACTTTATTTCTCAATTAATATGATCTATATAATGATTAACAATCAAATTATTCAATATTTGCTAAAATATTTCTCAACAATTGTTTAACATGCTGAAAAATTTTTCCAGCATGTCGCAACAACTTCAACAATTGTTGAAATTGTTGATAAAATTATTTAGCTAGTGAGTTATCTGATTTAACAATTACTAAAATTGTTGAGAAACTTTTTAGCAAGTGAATTGGCTGATTTAACAATTGTTGAAGTTTTTGAGAAAATTCTTACCAAGTTAGTGTCTGATTTAATAATTGTTGAAGTTGTGGAGAAAAAATATTAGCAAGTGGATTGTCTAATTTAACAATTGTTGAAGTTGTTGAGAAAAAATATTAGCAAGTGGGTGGTCTGATTTAACAACTGTTGAAGTTGTTGAGAAATGTTTTCGCTAATAAACTCAATTCTAAGTACCATGACACATATAAATTACTTTATTTATCAATTAATATAATTTATATATTCAATTAACAATCAAATTGCTCGTTTAAGGTTGATTATGCGTTCAATTACACGGTTGATTGTCCATTATGAACAAATTACCATGTAATTGCATAACATTGCCAACAAAGTCAAGTCTAAGTACTATAATACATATAAGTTACTTTATTTGTCAATTAATACGATTTATATAATCAATTAACAATCAAATTGTTCGAGTAATGTTGATCACACGTTCAATTACTCAATCAATTGTACGTTATGAATAAATTATCATGTAATTACATGAAATCGCCAATAAACTAAAGTCTAATTACTATAATATGCATAAATTACTTTATTTATCAATTAATATAATTAATAATTAAATTATTCAATAATTTACTGAAACATTTCTCAACAATTGTTTAACATGCTGAAAAAGTTTCTCAGCATGTCGCAACAACTTCAACAATTGTTGAAATTATTGAGAAATTTTTTAGGAAGTGAGTTGGCTGATTTAATAATTGTTGAAGTTGTTGAGAAAATTCTTAGTAAGTGAGTGTCTGATTTAACAACTGTTGAAGCTGTTCAGAAAAAATTTAGCAAGTGGGTTGCCTAATTTAACAATTATTAAAGTTGTTGAGAAAATTCTTAGCAAGTGAGTGTCTGATTTAACAATTGTTGAAGTTGTTTAGAAAAAATTTAGCAATTGGGTTGCCTAGTTTAACAATTGTTGAAGTTGTTGAGAAAAAATTTAGCAAGTGGGCTATCTGATTTAACAATTATTGAAGTTGTTGACAACAAAACCATTTAATAAATACGACTATTCAATAGCATGTTTACAACATAACCATTCAAACCAAAAGACATAAAAGAAAAATAAAAATATTATCTGGCAATCAAATTAAATATTGTCTAAAATCATAAATAACCAACACACATGAACACTAGGCTACCAAATCCTTTTTATTATGTCTTCCATCCAACTGTGCCGCATCTTGCTAACTGTGTTATCATTCATAAGTGTCATGAGAGTATTGGTAATCAAGTACTCAATATACCCAAGTGAATATGAACCACAAGCTGCAGCTGACTCATTTAGTAGAGCATTGGCCAACCTCTTGAAGTCTTATTCTCTATGCAAGAGTTTCTCAGGCAAGTGCTCAAACATTTTACTGTTCTTCAAGAATCTAGGAAGCAACTCCACTATTAGCATCATGGCTGCGAGGAAAAACTCATCAGAATAAATAGGCTTGTTGCAATCATACACATTAATCTTTCCTTCCTCGAGGAGAATTTCAAGTTCAACAAAATACTTTGATTGAAGATTCAAGACATCAAAAAGTCTCTTAGCACCATGCCATGCGATACCGATAGGAAATGGTTTGGACCCTTTGCAATAACCCAAATAATATTTATCAAACTCATACGTGTCAAATAGATCCTTCAAAGAGACATTACCTGGTTTTGAACTCCTTGGGGTCAATGAAACATACATATTCTTAATATAATTACAAAAATCAATATCAAAAATTATATCTCTTGGATCATAGTATTGGGGGAATTCAATGTGCCTTATACGCATCAAGCATAATATTTCGTCTATATGCTACAACAATTAAAGAATTGATGAGACAACTTGATATGATTATTGCATCTGCTGCAACTACTATAGCAAGTGTTGCAACTACTGACATACCATAATAATAAATAAAATTAAAGTTATTAGAACTTGTTCGATTCTCCCACCACTTTTGCACGTTGTTCATGATCTCAAAGTCTTCATAATTAAATTCATGCATTGTGTAGGCGTTTTTCCTCAATCTTTAGTCTTCAAGATATTTTTGATTTTATTATATGTGTTAGGACCCGCAACGTAATTTAAACCCCGAGCGTCCTTAATTGGTTCGATTTAATAAAGTATTGGGACCTATGT
>JAOTQJ010122117.1:0-10560 GCA_025642045.1 Solanum sejunctum
TTTTTTAAAAAAAAAAATTCACTTGGTATAAACTAAAATAAATACTTAATTCCCAAATTGCTCAAAATTTTCAATATTCATCCACATTTCACAAGCATTTCAATTGTTCGAATTTTTGGGTTCTAACAGGGACATCGATGAAGATGTCATGATCGCATTGGGGAAGCATGGATGAAATGCAGGCTTACCTCTGGAGTATTATGAGGTAAGAAGGTACTATTTAAACTTAGAGGTAAATTCTCAATCAGAATAGTGGGGGCATCAACGAAGATGTCACGATCGCATTGGGGAAGCATGGATGAAATAGAGGCTTACCTCTGGAGTATTATAAGGTAAAAAGGTACCACTTAAACTTAACAAATAAATTCTCAAAATGGCGATTAGACCGTCTTTGTTATATGGGGTGAAGTGTTGGCCAGTAAAAAACCCATATGTTCAGCAGATGCATGTTGCGGAGATGAGGATGTTGAGATGGATATGTGAACATACTAGGTTGACAAGATTATTCAGGAGAAGGACAGAGTGGCCTCTGTGGTAGATAAGGTGAGCGAATCGAGAATGAGAAAGTTTAGACATGCGCAGAAGATATGTGTCGATGCTCTAGTTAGGAGGTGTGAGAGGTTGAATTTAAGGGTTACATGAAGGATTAAGGGCAGTCCCAAAAAGTATTGGAGAGAGATGATTAGAAAAGAGTAAAGGCCACGTATTAAGATAAAAGGATAGTAAGGTCATGAATATAAGTCGTGCATCCAAAAGTCCTTAAGTGAGAATAATTGAGTTCTTTTTCCGTCCATACTTCTTCTAGAATCTTGAACCCCGGAGGAACTGATGGTCCTCTGTTGATCAAATATGCAGTCATGTTCACAGCATCTGCCCAAAACCTCTTTGGCAATCCAGAATGTATCCTCGTGCTCCGTGCACGCTCATTCAATGTTTTGTTTATCATCCCAGTACTTTAGGATTTTTTTGTTTTTATCATCCCAAAACCTGTAACAAAACATATCACAACCATAGCCTATGAAGTAGCACTTCACAGCCTTAACATCAAGCTTGTCTCTTTTCTTTGGATCATCATGAATATAAGTCGTGCATCCAAAAGTCCTTAAGTGTGAATAATTGAGTTTTTTTTCCATCTATACTTCTTCTAGAATCTTGAACCCCGGAGGAATTGATGGTCCTCTATTGATCAAATATGCAGTCATGTTCACAGCATCTGCCCAAAACCTCTTTGGCAAGCCAGAATGTATCTTCATGCTCCGTGCACACTCATTCAATGTTTTGTTCATCCTCTCAACAACTCCATTATGCCTCGCCTTCCCGTGAACTGTTCTCAACATTCTGATTTCCTCAGCTGCATAGAGTGCCTTAAATTCTAATTTGTCATACTCGCCACCATTATCAGATCTCAGACATTTGATTTTTAACCCTATTTGATTTTCAACTTCAGCCTTCCACCTCTTGAAGGTGGTAAACACATCTGATTTGTACTTGAGAAAGTAAACCCATACCTTCCTGCTGAAATTATCAATGAAGGTAGCATAAAATCTAGATTCACCAAGTGACGAGACTGGAGATGGTCCCCAAACATCTATATGAACCATTTCCAATGCGCTTTACTTAATTCTCTCACAACTTTTGTAAAGCTAACTCATTTCTATTTACCCATAATACAACTCTCACAAAGTCCTATATCTACAGCTTTCAGACCATCCAACACTCCCTTTGCAACCAGCATCTTCATTCCTTTAGTGCTTATGTGTCCAAGTCTATTATGCCACAGACTTGAACCGAAAGTACCCTCAGCAACAACAACTGCATTTATACACCCTGCAGTAGTGTATAAAGTTCTAAATTTTATGCCACGCGCTACAACCATAGCACCTTTCACAACCTTCCATGAGCCCTTTCCAAGATCCAGTTTATAACCTATACTATCCAACTGACCAACAAAGATTAGATTTTTCTTTGGTCCAGGAACATATCTGACATCCTTCAACGTCCACTGATTACCGACTGGAGTATGTATACAAATATCCCCTCTTCCTTCAACTTCCATAGGCTTATTGTCAGCAAGATACACTTTCTCGAAATTCCAAACTTAAAATTTTTAAACAATTCCTTGCTTGGAGACGAATGAAAGGATGCACCCGAATCCAATATCCAGGACTCAAGTGGGCTATCCATACTAAGGACTAAAGTATCTTCAATGTCTTCTGCTGAATTTACAGAATCGTTATCATCTCCAGATTTATGATTCTGCTTTTTCTTGGGTTTCTTGCATTCATTTTTTACGTGGCCCTTCTCTCTACAATTTCAACACATCACCTTTAATTTATGTGGAGATTTTTCACGTGCCTTTGACTTTGATTTGCCGTGTATGTTTTGTCCCTTCGATTTGCTTTTCCTCTTCTGATCAACACTGAGATCACTACCCGATGAATCCCCACTTTCTCGCTTGCGAATACTTTCGCTGAGAATTAAATCTCGAATTTTATCAAACTTAAGTTTCTCAGATCCACGAGAACTGCTAATTGCAATAACAACACTATCCCAAGATTCGGGTAAAGATGACATCAAAATCAAATGCTTTAACTTTATTATCGAAATTAATCTCCACAGAACTCAGTTAACTAACAATCATATTAAAATCATTTATATGATCTGCAATAGGTCCACCCTCCAACATCTATAAATTAAACAATCTACGCATCAAGTATACCTTATTCATCGCAGAGGGTTTGTCGTACATATTCGCCAGTGCCTTCAACAGATCCGCCGTTGACTTTTCCTTGATGATGTTCAAAGCTATGTTTCTGGACAAAGTCAACCGAATTAAACCTAGCGCCTGACGATCCTTGAGCTTCCAATCTTCTTATTTCATGGATTTCCAGCTTCGCCCCAGACAAAGGTTCGTGAAGATCCTTTTGATACAGATAAATGAAGGAGCTAATGTGCTCCTTTTATAAGCAAAACTTTGCCTGTAACTTTCAACAAAGTAGGCAGTCAAATTTGGCCAAAGTTGGTGGCCAACTTTGCATGTGAGAATGGCAGTCAAATTTGATCAAAGTTGGTGGCCAACTTTGCATGTGGGAATGACAGTCAAAATTTGGCCAAAGTTGGTGCCAAATTTGCATGTGGGCTTTCCATTTGGAGGGATCCACTTAATAATTCTCCCTCTCCTGATAAATAGAGGGTTTTGTCATTTCTGCAGCTGTTCGACAATACTCGAACTTCTCCCTTGGCAAAATCTTTGTCATCATATCCTATCCATTTTCACCAGTATGAATCTTTTGAAATTGTGGTAGCTTCTTCTCCAATGCATCAGTTAGCTAACGATATCTTACATCGATATGTTTGGACTTTGCGTAAAAGGAGACATTCTTAAAAAGATGGATGACACTTTGATTGTTACAGAACATCTCAAACTTATTTTGTTTGACATCAAGTTCTTTAAGAAATTCCTTCATCCATAACAACTCTTTACAAGCTTCTGTTGTTGCTATAAATTTTACTTCTGTAGAGGATAATGTAATATACTTTTGCGATTTTGACTGCCAAGACACAGCTCCCCCTGCAAATATAATCAGGTAACCTGATGTAGACTCTCTCGAGTTAAGAGTTAACATCACCAGCTAAATCTGCTATCCATCTTGCACCGTCACTATCAACTAGTGGGATACGCCACTAGACTACTACTTTGTTAAGAAGACTTTCGACGCAAGACATCAACCACAGATCTCCAATTACTTGATCATGATTTTACACTGAGAACTCTGACCATACAATCTCATGACCTCCCCTCCAGCGATTATCATTTCGGATCTGCCACCATCTTGTATCGCCGCAACAACTTGTGGGACACGTCGTCGACCATCCTGTCGGGAAGACTTTCCACATAAGGCATTATCGCAGAACTTCATATCGCTAGGTTACACCATCTGATTCATCAAATCATTTTGCACCATCATTATTGCCCAACGGGATACGCCGCCTGTATCGTCACATGACAGGAAGACTTTCGATACAAGGCACCCTTGCAGATCTTTTGGTCCTGATGCCACACCAGTGACTTTGCACACGTCGGTCCATCATTCCTGCCCTTTGAACCTGGGCTCTGATACCACTTATTGGGGCCCACACAACGGAATAAGTAATAAAATTTAGGAGAAATAAATAAAGCAAAATAGACACCTGAAAATTCAAGGTGGTTCACCCAAAACTTTTGGGCGACGTCCACAAATCAACAATTCTACTATATTTCTTCTACTATTACAAATAGTAGGTACAAGTGTACAATTTCTTCTACTATTATAAATAGTAGGCTTCTTGAGAAAAAATACCAAAAATAATGAACACACTATTTCTTTTAGGAAAAAATATTTTCTAACCACATTCTAATTTTTCTTCACAGACTATTTATAGTATATGGTCTCACAAGAGAAAACAAATACACACTATTTTTTCTCTTTCTCTCTATGGCTCCCTGTTTTTCCTCTCTTTTTGAATGATAAATGAAGGAGCTAAGGTGCTCCTTTTATAAGCAAAACTTTGCATGCAACTTTCAACAAACTAGACAACCAAATTTAGCCAAAGTTGGTGGCCAACTTTGCATGTGGGAATGACAGACAAATTTGACCAAAGTTGGTGGCCAACTTTACATATGGATATGACAGCCAAAATTTGGCCAAAGTTGATGCCAACTTTGCATGTGGGTCCTCCATTTAGAGGGACCCACTTAACATGTGAAACATAGTATGTCATTCTGTCTCACTTTTTTGTGATTTTTTTTAACTTGGCATGATATTTAAGATTTCTTTTAAAAATAATTTATAATTCAAAATAATTTTTAAATATTTATGAGATGAAATTTATTTTATGACTGCTAAAAGAAAATTTAAAATTAAATTATATTTAATTATAATATGGTGATTTTTTTTTGGATTGTCAATAATTAAAAAAGAAATGGTACCAACCCTAAATTACTATTTTACTACCATTGCTCAGTCTCTCCTAAAACCCTAGAGTTTTCTCCTGTATTCTCCATAAATCAGCGATGGAATTCTGGGGTAAACTCTATCTCTTGTCAATCTATTTGCTTTTTCTTCGTTTATCGTTTGATTATTTTGATAATCTAATTGCTCGATGACTGTTCCGTAATATTTTGTTTTGTTTCATGGTGTCAGCTGCGGTATTTGTTGATTATTCATTTTGCCATTTCATTGTTTGTTATGCTTTTGATTTTTATGTGATTCTGCTCAGACACTTCTTCTGTATATGGTGACTAAATGTCAAAGCCCATGTCCATATTTGAATTTTGTACATATATGTATGCATATTTTGCAGCTAGTCAATTTGAGAGCAAATTAAGTTATGTTACTTTTTGTTTTTGTTATTTACTGTTTTGTGATAGCTGTGTTTATCAGAAATAGCCTCTTTTAACTCCCATGTTTTGGGTAAGTTATGCATGCACTAACTTCCCCATACCCACTTGTGGGATTGCACTTGGTATTTTGTTGTTGTTGTTGTGCTGTTTTGTGATAGGTTTCCAGACTGTATTTTTCTTCCAGTTCAGTATTTTTTTATCATTGGCATGGTAGAGAGTGAGAATCAAATAACTAGAAAATGTGTGTGTTGTAGTGCAATGTTTCCTATAGATGATATGTTACTCTCTGCTTTGTCTATGGTTTTTTAGTGTTAACAGTAAAAATAAATATGGTTTCTTTAGTGTTTCAAATTTGCCATGGATTTTGTCAGCACACTGTTCTTTGGGTTCTTTTTCCATTCCTCTATATGGGAGGGTAGAGTAGGGTATTTAATTTAGTTAGTGTTTTGGACGGCGAAAGGCGACAAGAGTATGCATGTGCTCGCCTTTTGAAGTACGCACCAATTTATGCCGAAAAATTAAATGTTTCATTGCATAACCTTCGACATCCAGAACAGAGCTTTCCTAAGGAATGCCATGGGATTTTCGTGGAAGACGGAGTGGGTAGAATAGGAAAGTGTGTAATAGGTTATTCTAGAACATCCTATATCTTAGGGTGGTTGTCTTCCTTTTGGATTGGGCCTCCGGGTCAACGTGTATTGGATCGTTTAAATGCTGAATAAAACGGGCTGCTGGCCCGCTATTTAACCCCCAAAAAAGGATAGCACGTACTAAAAGTCTAGAACTTGCCAGCGAAATCAAGGAGTTTGCTTTGGCTCGAGCTCGTCGCACCGAGCTTGCCTAGTGCGGGTTACCTCTCCTATGTGGTTTGTGAGCTATTGCATAGGAGCAAGGGTTTACCCTGTGTGCACCCAAAAGATAGCGGCGGCGGGTTCCCCTTGTTATCCAAAATAAATAAAAAAGAAGAAGAAAAAGTCCAGAACTCGAGTGAGAAAAAACAAAACAAAAGTCTCAAGAGTGAGGGAAAAACATAAATAACTTTTAAGGCTAAAGAAGAAGATGAAAAAGAAACAGAGAAAGAAGAAAAGAAGAAATATGTATTGGTTGGATTTTGGACTTGCCGGGAAAGTCTGGCTGGTCACCAGAGAAGTTTAGTCGAGTTGACGGGTTGGAGTTGCAGTCTAAGAGTGCAACTGTGCAAATTTGGAAAGAAAACCCTAAAATTACATTGGTCCCCTTTTTTTCCAAAAAAAAAAAATATACACAAAGGCAATGCCTTTCTTGCCTTCGTTGCCACTGTTGCCATGACATCGCCTTTTGAAGATCGTTTCGCCCCACTCTCGCCATTGGCGACAAGGCGATCGCCTTTCACAACACTGGATTTAGCTCTTTCAGAATCAAGAATTTGCTTGGAACCCAGTAAATGATTTCTCAAGTGTTTGATGTGAAAAAGCCTCAATTTTTAATTTTTATATTTGGAGTTACCTTGATATGCTTTTACTTTTATGACAACATGTCTCCTTGATATTATTTTAGCAAAAGACCTGTATCAGAAGGTCTATTGGGTCTCATATACAATTTAAGTTTATTATTGTGCCTCTGCTTTTGTGTAATAATTGTATTGGTGAAAATATCTCTCCTTGTATGCATGCTCTGCTGTTGTTACTTCATCCATAGTGTGTTAGTGTTTTTGATTCCCTCTTTATATTGGGATTTTATTTGGCAGCTGTTTTAAATTTTCTTACATTTAGGTGCGGAGGTTAAAAGTGGACAACCTTTATCTGTACAGCCTGGAGATGACATGATTTTGCATCTTTCACAGGTTTAGTTGTCACTTGAATTTGATAGGCAAATTCATTTGCAATAGCTTGTACCTTGTAGGCATCTCTTTTTAGAATTCTAACAATGTATTCTTTTGTTTTATAGGCATCTCTTGGAGAGGCGAAAAAGGATAAAGGATCAGAACCTGTATGCTTGTCTGTAACTATTGATGGCAAGAAGCTTGTTCTTGGAACACTCAGCTCAGATAAACTACCTCAACAACAGTTTGACCTGGTTTTTGATAAAGATTTTGAACTATCACACAACTGGAAACATGGTAGTGTCTACTTTTTTGGATACAAGGCTGCCAACCCATTCGAGGAATATCCTTTTCATTGCCTGTTAACTTCTATCTTATGTTGAAGTGAACTACACTATCTTTCTTGTTTCTACAATTTCCTTCCTTTCCAATTGCAAGAAGTAGGTTTTTCAAGTTCTTTTTGGTTCCTTGACTACCTTTCTGTGTGACACTGAGGATGAAGAAGATGAAGATGGTAAATTAAAAAATCTCCTGTTTGAGCATATTTAAGCTTCGATGGATTAGGCGAAGACTTAATTGTTATTTTATTGTGTGCAGAGTCTGATGAGGAAATACCCCTCACTATTGCAAACGATGGTGCATAAAATTTTATTATAGTAGTTGTCTTTTCAATTTGCCATTTTTTTTAGTTCTGAAGTATTGCCTACCTGTTTAACAAGAAAGACTGAAGCCAAGGTCAGTGTGAAGGATTCTGCTTCAGCCAAGCAGAAGGTGACAATTGCAGAGCCTAGTAAACTTGCAAAGGCAGATGATGGAGATGAGAGCAGTGATGATGAGTCTGAGGATGAAGATGATTCTGAGATGGGGGAGGTATGCTTATCATCTAATATATGCTCAATGCTTTATAGTATTGTTATAACATGGGTTATCATTAAAGGTTCTAAGATGTCTGGGGTAAAGCACAAAAGTAGTTCATACTTGTTTGAGCTTGTTCAAAAATCTCCAGCTAAATTGTTTGAATATGTTTTCCAACCTGTGGTACTGAGTGATCTTCAAGATGTGATGTACTGTAACTAATATAGCCTTTTCCTTTAGGGGTTTGAAGCATTAACCACAACACAATTCTTTTACATATAAGCTTCCAATGTTTTATATTATTGACTATTCTTTCTTCAGGATGTAGAAGGTGATAGTGATGAAGATCAGTCTGACGAGAGTGAGGAGGAGACACCAAAGAAGGTAGCTCGTAGTTACTGGTCTTCTCTTTTCTCCTGAATCTCTTGAGCAGGAAGGTGGACTAACACGACCTGGTTCATTCTTCTTTTTAGGCTGAACCTAGCAAAAAGAGACCTGCAGATTCTGCCGCAAAAACACCTGTTCCTGATAAAAAGGCAAAATTTACTACTACTCAAAAGACTGGTTAGTTTTTCTACATTCTACTTGGTTAATGCTTTTCCTTAATCTTAATATTCGATATGGATTTTCTAATGTTGCAATGTCTGCTGTTGTCCTTTTGATTTACATGAGAAAATTTGACCAAACACTTGAATACTAGTAATATTAATTCCTTTGGGAATGAAAATTTATTCTAGCCTTTAAAAGTAAATAAAAAAATGTTAAATGTTTACCAAAGCGACTCATTTTTTTCATATTTGCTCAATCATCAACTCATTATGTGATTGAAGTTATCTTGTACCTGAGTGTTTTTTTTAGATGGTAAGAAAGGTCCCATCCACGTGGCAACCCCTTACCCCTCAAAACAGGCTGGTAAGACTCCTGGAAACAAGCCAAACCAGACTCCAAAATCTGGCGGATCTATTGCCTGCAAGACATGCAACAGGTAACTTCAATACATCTTTTGATTATTAAGGAGCATTAGGTTGTATCCTGGATTCATGTTTTTCTTCTTGCAGGACTTTTGGTTCTGAAATTGCTCTGGAATCTCACTCAAAAGCTAAGCACAGCGCTGGAAAGTAAATAGGAATAGAAACAGCTGCCTGGAGATCTGGTTTCGATTTGTTAAGCGTTTAAGGGAATGATAATCAGAAGAGAGTGTTAGCTTTTAGAATATCTTTTGTTGGTTGACCCTAATCTAAAGCAAGTGTTAGGTCCAGTTTTGCTACTTACTGGTATTCTGTATCGAGGATAACTATCTTTGATACTAGTGAAGGTTTACTTTGATTTCAACTGGTGTTGGTTGAGATTTTACTCAAATTAATGGTTATTGCCTATTTTGTACATAGCTACGTGCTTAGCCTTCTTGTTTCTTGACGAGTTCCCTCGTCTGTATAGCATGTGATGATTGGCTATTTCTTGTTTGATTCAACTTATTGACTTACATGATCTTAGATACGAGGTTGTAACATGATTTTGCTGGAGATTGTAGCCTAGTGTGGTTGTGCTTCTATGCAGGAGGGGGGTGGGGGCGGTCTCCTCTTCCAACCTTGTTTTGGGCCAAATTGTTGGGAAAAATTAAATTTTATCACATTCCCCTCCCCCCCTCAAATTTCAGTTCGTTTTTCGTAGACTAAATCGAGAAGAATAAAATATAAGTTGGCTGAGTAAGTTTCTAATACACGTCAATCAGTGTATAACACCATGTCAAGAAGTGTTAAAATGGCATAGTAATAAAATCATACATGAGGTGCTTCAAGTGAAAATTGATGTCAATTTTAAATGGTATTGATTAGCAATTCTGAATGAAATATTTACACAGTTAAAACGTGTTATAAAATATGAGCAATATAGAATGATATGAAGTAAGATATATAAATAATAAATAGACAAGTGTTATAAAATATGAGCAATATAGAATGATATAAAAGTAAAATATATAAATAATAAATAGATAAAAGAGAATTTTTTTCTTCTTTCGGATTTGTTCTAGAATATCCTTCACTATTCACCAACAATGAAAGATACCCCTTTATAAGATATACAAATCATGCGTAGACACAAATATCCCCCCACTCCTACCTACCCACCCATAAATAAAATAATTATTTTACTTGACTTGTCGGGAATTATCGTTTGAGGTAGTTTCAGGCTCAAAGAGGTTGTTAAACCTTTCTCTTTTCTTAGTTTAATGATGCAATTTGCATGATTCTATTTTGGATGCTTCAAGCTTTGAATCGTGTTTCATTTTGTTATACAAGTTTGGAGAATTTTTTAAAATATTTACAGAGTCAATTTTAAATTTTTGAACATGGGCTTCATATTTTGTTTTGATCCTTCTCTCTATTTTTTTTTAATGTTTTTGGAGTATAAATGATTTTTCCATCAATCTCGGATAGAGTCATAGATTGACTATTTTTTGGCCTTGGAGTATGATGGAATAAAGCAAAATGACTCTTTAAACTATCTGCGCTTTTTTCAT
>JAOTQJ010122138.1:0-10560 GCA_025642045.1 Solanum sejunctum
AGAATTCCATTCAAGCTTCAATTCTCCTTCAAGTCTACATCAAGAAAACCCAAGTTTAAGTTATGTGGGTTTCATCAGCTGGGTCCTTTCACCCATAGAGTCCAATCTCCCTTTTTATGAGAATTGCATATTTTCTAGTTGAATTATCTGTGGATATCTCTTATTACGGACTTTGATTATAAATTATGTTGGCGTTTTATGAATGTTGATTGAATATGCATGTTTTTCTATTTTAAGATTATACTATGAATTGGTTTTGCCTATCGAGTCTATGCACATTTTGAGCTATGAAACTATGATCTAGTATGAGATTTGATGAGAGATTTCGAGGTATCTTACATGAAGGTTCTACTTTGTGTTAGTGGGTTAATTTACATTGGGTTTTATCATATTATTTCACTTATGAATTGCATAATTTTTAACTAGCACTACACACCCACCAAGTGTTTGATAAAATTTCTTGGCAAGAATTCTCAAGAAGTTGATGAACTACTACATGACTTATAAGTTATGCGACTTTGTGAGGATTAAGGGATTGTATATATGCATCGAATTCATGAAAAGTATCTATAGGGTTGCAAGTTGACCACACCTTGTTGAGGGGGTGACATACCTCAACCACCTTATTAGGGGGTGACATGCCCATACTATAATGTTGAGGGTAGATACCGCGACCATCTTGTTTGGGAGGTGACAATTGCATACTACTATGTTGAGGGGTAGATACATCGACCACCTTGTTGGAGGGGGGGGGTGACATCCCCATGCCACCATGTTGAGGGGTGGATATCTCAATCACCTTCCAAGGCGGTGACATGCCTTAGATTCCAAGTAATAGTTTTCTCTATCTATGTTTGTTATGGTATCTTCCCATACACGTAATTTATATTTGCAAGTTATCTGATTTACAAGAATGTTTTACCTATGAAACAACCCCCAAAAATGCCCAAGAATGTGCCTCAGAAGTGTCCAGAATCATAATTTTTGTACATCTCAAAATTTCTGTGTGATATCAAAAATTCGAATTTATATTCTTGTTCAAGAGATCAAACTTATTGAAAAAAGGGTCTAACCCTAATTTAAGAGCAAAATATTATCAATTATAAAACTTCAAGAATGCAATTTCCAGTGGCAAATCCGCATTGCTTCCGCCATGCGCTACAATACAAAAAGTGGCCTGCTTTTTTTTAACTCAGTCCAAGACTTCTATGTCTTTGGCCTAAGTGTTCTCAAATGTGTATCTACCTATACTTAGCTATATTTTACCCTCATATTATCCTAAACATTCCCTAATACTCACTCAAGCACTTAGACATATTTTTCACTCCTAAATTAAAGTCTCAAAACCTCTTCCGGATCAAAGGATTTCCTTCAAGCTTCAAGCCTCCATTATCAATCTTCACAAAGAGTGTCTCCAAAGATAAGGTATGTGGGTTTCAACCATTGGTTCCTTCCACCCATTGTACCCTAGTCTCTTTTTTACTAACTTTGTATGATTTAAAGTTGATTTTACCATTGGGTTTACTAGTATGAATATATCTATGAACTATGTTAAAGCTATGTATAGTTATGCCTGTTTTTGTAAGTTTTGAGCTATAAATCTTGGATCTCTTGTAAGATCTGATGAGGGATTTTGATGTATATTGCTTTAGGGTGTTACAAGATATTTATTGATGGTTTTACAATGAATTTAATTGCATCATTTCATCTCTTTATTTCATGATTTTATACTATCACTTCACACCCACCAAGTGTTTGATAAAATGTCCGATTATGATTTGTTGAGGAATTGAGGTCGTAAGCATGAGATATGATATGATTGATATTATGATGATGACAAGAACTTATGTAAATAATATATTCTATATAAAGTGTTGCATTAGAGCATGACCGATCTGGGGGGTACTGAGAGTCCGAATAACCTAGTGGGGGTTTGTACTCATCAACCATGTGAGGGGTTTGTACTGCACCACCAGGGTGATAGGGTGAGATTATCATCAACCATGTGACAGGTGTGTACTTCAGCACCAGGGTGATAGGGTGAGATCATCATCAACCAACTAAGGGGTTTGTACTTTGGAAATCTTTCTTGGTCTCTTCTACACATATGATATCCTATATAAGCACGAGTTAATTAAGCATGTTTTATCTAAGCATTGATCATACATGCCATATTGTTATATCATGACTATTGCCTATTGTTATGCACGTCAATTATGATGCCTATTTCTTATTGCATTGCATCCTACAAACTTTGTACATTCAAACGTACTAATGCATACTCTTGCCTATATGATATCACCATGTAGCAATTGGAGCCCGAGTTGATCCTCCTCCTCCTTTACGTGGCTAGTTTAATACTACTCAACTAGTTTGTGAGTCCTCTATTCTGGGAATGTTTATCTATGTTTTTCTTATTATATATTGTGACACTCTCTTTTGTGTTCTATGCTGACCGTGAGGGTGAGCTTGGTTGCTTTGTCTTGGCCCCCACTCTTATCTATGTAGTAGAGGGATTTGTTCGACATGCTATGTATCTATGATATGATTTTTGGCTCTTTGTCTCTTGATTGTGATGGTATGGATGTTTTCCTCTTAGTCCCTTTGCCCTACTCTTACTCTTTATGTCTTTTATATGCTTCTACGACTAATGTTGTGTAATGATAAGTTAAGAGGCTTGTTTGGGGTTCCTTCAGGTTCCCCATTTGCTATATCATGTCTAGTCCCTAGGCTAGGGTCATGACAACCTCAAACATTAATCATGTATGCCATATTGATATTATACCTATCCATTTCTTATAACTATCCATTTTGACTATGTTGGCTTATGTCTTGTTGTATTGTATCCTACATACTTAGTACATTCAAATATACTAATACATACTCTATGCCTACATGATGTTACCATGTAGGGATCGAAGCACCTCTTGATCATCCACCAAGTGGCTAGTTTGGCATTTTGGAAGATAAGCTTTTGGTGAGTCCTCAAGTATGAGGACACTAGCTATGCTACTCTTACTATTTGATATTCTTTATGTTGAACATTTGATACTATGAGGGTGAGTCCGAAAAGTGTCTTAGTCCCCGCTCTAATCTATGTTAGAGGTGTTGTTGGAATAATTGATAAACTTCTGCTATGATCTTGAATCATTGAGTATTTTATGATTATCAAAGACAACTCTTAGTCTCATTTCCCTTATTTATATCACTTATTTTATTTATTTTGCTTCCACAATGAAGGATCTGTGATTGATATGCTAAGAGACTTATTTAGCGGTCCTTCGGGTTCCAATGGCTACATCCGCATATTTGATACCCCAAGATATACACCTTGTGGTCCCATTCTCTAGTGGTCACGTCTGAGTGTTTGAGATCAGGGTGCTGATTCTAAAGAGGTTCGAGCAACTATTTTTACATTGGGCTTGAGGCCCTACTGACTACACTATGGGGTTTACGCCCGGTTGATTGATATTTGGGGTCAAGGACGCTGTTGATTCCACTTGGGGCAAGGCTCCATGATTGATATTCTGAGTTATGACACATCTGTTTTGCCAGAAGGATTCTTTCTTCCCCAGCGGATATATCCCACTATTATGCATGTATATTTTTGATCGGGTTCCACGTGTTGACCGACGGTTGGGGACCAAATTATCATGTCATTGCTGGGTTAAGGCCCTATGATTGATTACCCATAGATCCAAAAACCTATTCATACCTTGATTGTGCATGGGTGTACCTTCTAGGATTACGAGGCTCAGGAGGCGTTTAGGCTTAGAGACTAGGGCTTTACACCTAGTACAACAGACCTGTGATCATGTGATAATGAAATTTGCATTCCATTATTATTCAGTTGATCGGTGTAGTACATTGGTGTACCTTCTAGGCTTATACAGGCCTAGTTGACGTATAGAGATATATACGAGGGCCCTGCACCCATACAACACTATACGTTGTATGGGGGTAGTTATGGTATGAGCCTTCGCAGTTTTCGTTAGATTGTATCGATGTTCACCACTTGGGTTATTTAGTTTATCATTATTCTTTACTTTGGTTGGTTCAATTGTGGTTTAAGGGTTCTCATCTATGCCTAGGCCTGGATCTGAGTTTGTTTTGCTATAATGCTATAGTCTCTATATGTTTGGGCTTTATATATGTTCACTATTTCACTAAGTCGATCGATGATGCCTACTGGGTGCCTTTTTCTAGTACTCACCCCTATATTTTGGAATCCTTTTATGGTACAGGTCTAGATATGTGTTCTAATTGCTGAGTTCGGGGGATCCAAGAGTGTAGGAGACTCCTTTGGGTGCACATCCACAACTCTGGCTTTGTCGTAGTCTCCTTCCTCTTGATGGTCATCTTTTACTTTCAGAAATTGGCCATGTACAATAGAATTATGTATTTTCAGGTGCATTCTCGTCTTTATATTATTATCTTTATGGTTATTGGTATATGTATATGGTGATTTCCTTGGTTCTATTATAGCTCTATACAGTTGACTTTCAGGTTCTTGGTAGGGTTTGGTTATTTATATTTTTTTTGTTGACTATGGTTTGACTAGAATGCTAAGATAGGTACCCTGTTGGTTTGGTAATTGGCTTTCTTGTAGGTATGATCTAATAGGCACTCTTATGATTGGGACTAGGTTGTAACATAAGGGCATACCTGAGGACTCAAATAGGATAGCGTACTGCTCCAGCAAGCCCTGCTCTGTCTCGCAGGTGTCCTCCATAATCAGATGATTCTTCCACTAGATCTTAACCATGGGTATAACTCTGGAGTAAAGCTACCTGGATTCTCTAACTAATATGGCTACTTACTCCTCAATAAAGGTCAAATGATCATCCATCCTAACTGAATCATACCATTACACATGGGATACATCTGGCACACACTAGTACAAAATCAAAAAATGAAAAATGGATGTATAGTTTAAAATGTCGGAGGCAAATCTAACTCATAGGAAACTTCACAACCTTCGTCAAAATTTCAAAAGGCCCAATGTACCAAGGACTAAGCTTACCCTGCTTTCCAAATCTCATCACCCTTTCTAATGGTTCTAGAAGCAGGAATGCTCAATCGCTGTTATCAAAATATAAGGGTCAACGTCTATGATGAACATAGCTCGGTGCCAACCCTGGGCTGTCCTCAACCTCTCATGAATTATACAACCTAGGATAGAGCCTCTTAAAATATGTTAGTGTGATATGTTCTACACTTTGTGGACTTAAACTAGCCAACAGGAGTATGACAATGCCTACCATACAAAGCCTCAAACAGTGCCATCTAAATGCAAGAATGGTACCTAGTATTATATGTAAACTCCACTAGAGGCAAGAACTAGTCCCACTAATGGCTAAACTCTAATGCACAGGCCCCAACATGTCCTTAAGGACCTTAATAGTATATTCTGACTGGCCAGTGATCTGTGGATGAAATGTTGTTCATAGGTCAACCTTGCTGCCCAACCCTCTTTGGAAAGCTCTTTAGAAGTTAGAGGTGAACCATGAACCCTTATTCAATATAATGGACACTAGTACTCAGTGAAGACACATCTCCTGATCTTACATATGGTCTAACGCTCAGCACTATAGGATGTCTTAATTGGAATGAAATAAGTTGACTTGGTAAATTAGTCAATGATGACCTAGATCCTGTCAATACCCATAGAAGTCCGAGGTTATCCCATAAAAAATCCATGGTAA
Organism: Solanum sejunctum; assembly: GCA_025642045.1. Taxonomy (NCBI): domain Eukaryota; kingdom Viridiplantae; phylum Streptophyta; class Magnoliopsida; order Solanales; family Solanaceae; genus Solanum; species Solanum sejunctum. Next base: position 5,706 of record JAOTQJ010122138.1, read on the forward strand.
CCCACTCCCATTTCCACTTGAGAATGAGTGATCTTTGAAGTTCTCCATCAGGTCTTAGATGTGTGACCTTTACCTAATGATAACTAAGACAATAGGACACGGAATCATATATATCTTTCTTTATACAATCCCACCAATAATGCTATCTCAAATCTCGATACATGGATAAAATACCTAGAGTATAAGCCTCATGTATAATTAATTGAAATAGATGCCTGACTCTGGGAATGCATGATCGGCCATCAAATCTGAAGATACCATCTGAATCTATAGTTGCTTGGCCACTACAAGTCTGTACTACCCGATCTCTGAGGGCCACTAGCGCCTCATCCTCATACTTTATGGCATAGATCTGATAAAATAAGGAAGATTGAGACTCAATGTATGCTAATATCAATCTGAAGCCTAAAATGTCCAATCACACTAACCTATTAGCCAAGGAATAAATATCCAAAGTGAAAGGTCACCTAATTATCAATAGATAAGCAAGGTTGTCCATACTGGTCACCTTTCAGCTCAAGGCATTTGCCAATATATTTGCCTTACCTGGATGATACAAAATAGAGAGATGACAATCAATTAGCAACTCCATCCACTGCCTCTTCTTAGAATTCAAGTTTTGCAGGTTCATAATATACTGCAAGTTGCGATGATCGGTATAGATCTACAAGTAGATTACATATAGATAATGCCACCAAATCTCGAGTGCAAAAACTACCACTGCCAATCATAAATCATGAGTGGCGCATTTTGCTCGTGAGGATGCAACATTATTGAGGCATAAGTGGTAGTTAGACCTCACTACATTGATGTGCTGTTAAAATACAGCATATTGGATGCTTAATGTATGTCCTCAATGTGATATTTGTGGGTTTTATGTGTTTTTGTGTCTAGATTTGAAGGAAGATAGGTTGGCCATGATTTGGGGCAAAATTGCAAAAGATTTCTAGTTTTTTGTGATTCACGAGACCCTTTCTAGATCTTAAAGCATTCTATGAGTCATAGAGGAAGTTTCGTGACAAATTCCAATGAGGGATGAATACTGAAGATCAGCTCCACAAGACATGCATATGATTTATAGAGCATTCTATGAGTCATATTGATGGGTTTCATGAAGATTTCAAGTGAAGGACAATTTGATGAAGTTGAATCCTATGAACATACAACACGAGTCATAAATCACTTTATGAATCGTAAAGTGGAATCATAGAAGAGTAGTCTAGAATTCCAGTAGCTTATTACAAGACCCCGACTATGAGTCGTAGAAGACACTACGAGTTATATAGACCTTTCATGGAGTTGCCAACCAAATTTTCTACTTTATTTAGGACTTAATTGTAATTACTATAAAGAGTACTTTTAGATTATTTTTTAGGAGATGATTCCATTATTAGGTATTTTTAGGGTTTGTACTTTGAGAACTCAATACTTAAGAGAGAAAGAAAACACTTTTGGGTAAATTTGATCTTAAAGCTTGTGATTCTCATTCTTCTTGGGTTTGCTTGATCTTAATCAATTGGATAAGTGTTTAATTATGTTTCCTCTATTCAAAGTTTTTTTCATCTACCCGTACATGAGTAGCTAAATCCATAACTAGGGTTGTGGGAACCATGAAGAACTAATTTAGTAAACCCGGGTAATGTACAATTCTTGCAATGGATAGATGCATGTATTAATCAATTCTCTTCATTTTGCATATTTTCTAATGGTGAAAGACATTATAACCCACCTAGTGTTACCGACTGGACCATGGTAGTTATGAATAGGAAAAGGGATTCATTAGCAGGATTTGATTGATATGTTCTCGTCTAATCAATCGAACTAGGCCAAGGGAAGGTTGTAATGGGACTTATAGCTAATCGTTAGTATTACACACTATAGAGATGGGCTAAGTTGCATAGTGAAATTCGCCTCTCACCTTTGACCAAAGGATTTGGTAAACATATTATCGTCTTGCATGCTATATCTGACTAGAAAAGAATTGGGTTACTCGGTTATACTAAGTTGGGAAATCGTAGGGAATTCAGTACCCTAGTTGCTCTCTATTATTGATTTTCTCTAGTGATAGTTAATTTAGTTAACTTTATTATTGATTTTTACAACCCCCTTCCTTCGGGAAATTGAGTTGGGTAACAACTTGAATTTCTTATTGGGGAATTTATCATCAGTCTACGTATTTCCTGTGGGTTCGACCCTAACCTTGGTTAGGTTTTAAATCTTGAAAATAGTTGTTTTTTCATCTTAAAAGGAGGTGTAACTTGGGAAACATCAAGGATTTTGAACAATTCTCAGGGATGTCACGACCCAAGCCTAGGGCCTAGACATGCCACCGGACAAGGGGAACCCGAAGAGAACTGAAGCAAGCCTATTAGCACATCATTACACATCCTTAGTCGTGGAAGCAATAAAATAACAACAAGAGATAGTAAATAGGGATGACCAGGGCTAAGGGACATCTTCCATATCATAAACAACAAGAGTCAAGAGAGATTCAAAGCTTATAACATTATATATGACATGTCTAACAACAACTCTACTACATAGATAAGTGCAAGGGCAAAGACAAGCAACCAAGCTCACCCTCATAATTAACATATACATAAAAGAAAAATAGTCGTAGAACATAGCATGAGGTCATAAGTATAGTCCTTGGAATGGAGGAATCACTAACAAGCTTGATAGAAATTGTACTAGCCATGTGGAGGGAAATGCTCAAGGGGGGCTTCGGTTCCTACATGGTGACATCATATAGGCATAGAGTATGAGTTAGTACGTTTGAATGTACTAAATGTACTAAAATATATAGGATGAAATGCAACAAGTGATAAACACCATAACCAAACCAAAATGCATAACATAGGCAATGAATAAGCACAAAGCAGTATGACAGGTATGAATGATGCTTGAAGTAAAAACTATACTTATATAGATTATAATACATGTGTAAGGTGTGACCATTATTAGTGCATATCCAAGGCCTACAACCCTCTTGGAGAGGCGAATAAGGTACGAACTCCTCATTAGGTTGATGGTGTACAAAGCCCCCAACAAGGTTGATGAGGTACAAATCGCCCAACATGTTTGATGGAGTACAAACCCTCCAATATGGTCATCAAGTTACAAACCGCTCGGCATGGTATCATGGGCCGACCACCTCCCGAGCGAATCAATTGAGATATAAACCCCTGAACAAGGTTACCAGGGCCTGCAAGCCCCCGAGTGAGGCGTGGTCAATTCCCAATACTATAGAGATAATATCATATACATATATTTCTATCATCATGATAAAGTCATTCAACTCATAAGACATATACTAGACCTTAAATTCCTCAAGATATCATAACCTAGACATTTTATCAAACACTTGATGGGTATGTAGTGTTATTGTAAAACCATACATTTCATGAGTGGAATTATTCTAGAAAATCCAATGTAAAACCATCTATAGATAGTTTGTAACACCCTCAAGTAGTATACATTAAAGCCCTTTATCAAATCTCACAATAGATCTTGGATTCATTGCTTAAAACATGTTAAAATAATCATAATTTCATGAAACCCCAGCACAATGTGTAGTGAAATTCATAATACATAAGACCCATGAGCAAACCAACTTTAAATCAAGTAATTTTAGGTAAAAGAGAGATTGGATATCTTGGGTGAAAGGAACCTAGGAAAGAAACACACATACCATAGCTTTTTGGGAATCCTCGAAGAAGATTGGAGATGGAGACTTGAAACTTAAATGAGAACCTTAAGATCTAGATGAGTTTTAGGACTTGAAATTTGGAGATAAAATATTGTCTAAGTGTTTGAGAGAATATTTGGGAATGCCTTGAGTGATATGAAGGTGAAATTAGAATAAGTATAGGTATTTTTATGTGTGGGAAGGCATAGGCCCATGAACCAAAGGCCTTGGACTAGAATAAAATAATTGGGCACAAAATAAAGCACTGGCGCGCCCCAGCTGCATCGCGCTAGCGCCGCACAGGCACTATTTTTGCGTCACTTTGAAATTGAAATTGCGAATCATTGGCTCTAAAATCGGGGTTAGACCCATTCACCACTTAATTTGACCCCTTAAAAAAGAATATGAAGTCAGATTTTTGATATCACACACAAATTTCGAGGCATATTTTTGGGCACTTTTTGGGGTAATTTTAATATCTCCCCCTTGGAAATATTCGTCCCCAAATGTCAAAGAGAGATATATAAGAAGAAGAATCATGAAAAAATCAGCCCCAACAAGAATGAAACAATGCACTTAAACACCATTTTCGAATTGACGATTCTCCCTAAGGCTTTGGCTAACACTAAACCTTTATCAATCAACCTTTGCTCATATCCACCCAACTTCTCCACTAGACCTCCTCATAAGTCAACTCATCCTCCATAACATCCAAAGCCTCAAGAGTCTTATAACACTTGAAATACAAACATACCTACTCAATCCTACAAACATGAAGAATCGGACGAACTATATCTTTATCCCAAGGCACTTCCCATTCGTATGCAACCTCACTAATCTTCCTTAACCACCTATAAAGACTCACAAACCATGAACTCAATTCCCTCTTTACCGGGATAAACCACACCTGTTTCCAAATAGGAATCTTTATGTCTTGGTTTAGGCCACCCGGCCTTTGATGTTTGGCTTTGACTTGTTGGCAACTATGGCAATCTAGTACAAATTTGGCAATGCATTTCTCCACACCTCTTCACCAAAACATATCTCTCAAATCTCTACATGTCTTAGTAGAACTAGGTGCATAGATTAGGAAGAGTTATGAGAATTAACAAGAATCTTCTCTTAAGCCATCAACACAACGCACACACAACCTATCTTGGTATCTAA
>JAOTQJ010122149.1:0-10559 GCA_025642045.1 Solanum sejunctum
AATTCTCCCGCAGAAAAAGATCTTTTTGTCCACGTCAGTTTAGCCATGGTAACCCTTCACCTTTAACACTCGTGCTGTGTAGTAATTCCTATTCCATCCATGTCGATGGCGGTTTTCTTCACATTTTCAAATTCTGCTTTAAGACCAAAAGTTAATTGAGTATCCGCCGTTAAAGTCGGACATAACTCACTGGCTAGTTTACACGCCATCGCTTCTTGATAGAGAGGATCGCAATCATCTAGTGAAACCTCACTAATATACTCAATCATGAGAGATTTAAGATCTCCCGCTTTGAAAACGATAGTATCACCTTGTAACTCACCACCGTCTTCTTCGATTTTGAACACTTTAAGACATCTAATTGGCAATGGATACCTAACACTGCCATATGTCGTTGAAGGATTTAAACAAACCGTTTTAGTTGCGAAACTCCACGCAAAAGAACGTAACAAGCTCCGATGAAGAGGAGGAAAAAGCTGACGGCAAAGAACAGCTCTAACCGAACCATCATCCTTTTTTGCGAGGGGGCGTTGTCCTAATTTCAACAACGCCCAATTGTATACCTCAAGTTCCGTCATTAGGCGACTTTATCAGCTGGTTGTGTAGACGCTGGTTTAGACGCTGGTTTAGAGGTTTGTGTAGCGGGTGGTGTGTAAGTAATAGAATCAGCTGATATCTCAAGCCCCAACACCTTCTTAGGTTCAACCCTCGTCGCTCCGAAAGATGCGGTCACAATTAACTGTGGAGCATCCCATAGTTCAGGGTTCTTGGAATAACTAGCAGTAACATTCTTTCTTTGGGCAAAAACCACCCCTGACGCACACCAACAAGGAAGTACATACTTGACACCACTTCTAAGAGCAGGAAACTGTTTCTTAAGATGCTCAGGGAATTTTGCTTTGCCAGGCACTTTCTCCATATTGACAAAATGAAATCCCGCAAAATATTGAATTTCACCAGCTATAAGAGAAGCTTTATCTATATAGTCCTTACTCGTTGCTTGCTCTAAAGAAAACATGCTAGCCCATACATCAGCGGGAAGACCGACATACAACCGTTCACTGCTTAAGTTTACGTCGTTTTCCAACCACCATGCTTTAGCGTTAATGAGCTGACCTATTAAAGTTGCAGTAATAGGTCCTTTAGCACCAGACATAGGAAGAATGTTATCAGGAGAGAAGTTCTCTATCTCGTCCCCTAGTTTCCCTGTCCTATTCGTCCCTAGCATTCCCTCAAGAATAATATTATCCTGCACACGTTGCAAAGCCGCAGTTGCGAGTTGAGAATATGGATTAAACGGATTAATTCCAGAATCAAGCGTTGCGAATGGGTCAATACTGAAGCCCAGCCCGCATTTTGATAACGAAGCCATCTTCTTGTAGGTCTAGTATTGCCGAAATCTGTCTTCTCTAAATCACCCTCTATAATTTGAGCTTCCCTAGCACCGAAGACCTCACGAATAGCGGAAGCTTCCGCCTTTTCACAAACTTCCTCAGTAACACAGTGTCTAAGATAAGATTTCTCTTGTTGTAGACCTATTTCTACCCTTTTCTTGAATTCTCAAATATTAGTAGTCTCAAGATCTTTTTTCGTTGACATTTTCAAAACCCTTTCGTCGTTATAATTAGCTATTTAGGTACGAAAAAGTGTTTTTTTCCGCCCATTCTCTTAAAAGCTTTTCAGCTTCAGGATCTTTTGTATTAAGCTTCTGAAAAAATTCTGGATCATCAAAAATTTTGTCATCAACAGCCGAAGTGCTTTTTCCTTGCTCACTTCTCGCAAAAGTCTCACCTGTTATTACTTTTGCAGGAGCTATGACGTCATTCCTTGCGGGAGATCCTTCTCTGTTGACATGGGTTAATTCCACATCAATTTCATCACACAGCTTCTGCACAAGGGATGCTAGGGAAATATCCTTCATCCCATCTGTCTGTCGAACCAACTTTGAACTTTTTTATCTTCATTTCTTTAGCGATAGACAACCCTATCGTATTCGGGAATTATGCTTTCTCTTCTTAGAAGGAAGTTCCACTCCCAGCGTACCATCACCATCCATCGATCGGATCCCCTCTTCGGGCGTTCTTGCTGAGATCAAATGGGCAAACTACTCACTTGGCGTGCGGCAAGGAGGAGGGCCAAGACAAGACACCTTCCCACCTTCCTTAGAGTCAAGTTGCTTTCCGCTCCTCTCCTTAGAGTCAAGTTGCTTTCCGCTCCTCAGTCCTTGCATACTAAGATTATTCTTATCCGTGCTTTCTTTCGTGGAAGTCTCACCTATCAAGGAAGTATGGCAAAGAGAGTTTATCCCTGCGGGGAGGACCTCAGCTCAGTACGCATAGAAGTACAGTCTACCTCTATTTAGCTCTACTGGCTTTCTTATACCTATACCAGGAACCCGAGCCTACCTCTTCTGGTTGAAGTTCCGATGAACCGGGTATTCCCCTCCTGAGCCCAAATTTCATTGTCAGGAAAAAAGAACCAGCCCCTTGCAGAGCCTCTTTTCCGACGCTTTTCATGTTGGAAAGACAATTCCGAATCAGCTTTGTCTACAAAAGGCGGAGGAGAGACGGAGTGGCAAGCCCCCCATCCGATCTCGCACAAGAGTCTTCCCTCCTTCTCTCAAAGAATTGATTCTCATCTACGTCTGTCCCAATCATGGGCAGTTGAAGAGACTGATTCCGATCATTGCGTAAGCCGAGATCCGCTCTTAGACAGAAAGCCTTGTTCGGGCGTGAAGGATGTTCTGGAGAAGTGAAAACCAGTGAGTCCCTACTCTTTGCGGTGCCGCTATTGGTGCGCAGCCCCGGCAAATGCGATGCAGTGAAAGAGGCTGCGGACAGTCAACTGCGGTTACGCTTACAAGAGGCTTGCTTTTGCCGAGTAGACTACAATTTGTGGCCCCTTCCCGCGTATGCGGCTTTATTTATACAGGCAACAACGAACGCGCTTTGACCCCTCCCTTTCCGAAATGCATTTTCTTCTCAACCGGGCGTCTTTTTCTTTGATTTGCTGCGGGTTCTCAGGCTAATCGTACGCAGAAGAGAAGAGGGCGAACCGACGCATAATCATTGATTCTAGGGACTGAATCAGTAGCTTTTTTTCCTGATGGGGACTAATAGGAGCAATTCCAGCAGCGAATTCCCCATCCGCAAAGTTGCCCGCGTCTCGAAGCTAAAAAACTAAAGGATGAAAGAGAAATGAAAAGCTCAAAGTTTCATACTTGAATTAATTACTTTTATTTCCCAGACGCGAGTCGCGTTCAGTTGCGAAGTAGCTGTACGACCATAAGGGAGAGGGGCGTAGAAGCTTGTGTTCGAACCTCGAATCCGGCCCTCTCAGAGAAGCAACCTTACCAAGAAAGGTGCTTGTTGACCAGGGCAGGTCAGTTTCGTCCTGAATCCGTAACGAATGGAATGACCTTTCTTCTGCTTCTTCCTGTGGTTCCCCGGGAGGACAGGAGCGCTCTTTTCAAGGGCTTCGTTTTTACAGCACTCAGATGGAAAAGCCACAAAAATATCCCCCACTCGCCCTTGCCATCGCCTCCAGGTGACATTAGGCACTACCTCATTTGGCCTGAGATCGCATTAACATGGCGCTGTCTTCTCGGGCAGGGTCGTGGGATTGATTTGAAGCAAAAACAAAATCAAGCAAAAAAGAGTAGCGTGTCGTCCAAATAGACAATTCCTCAAACTGAACGCTCCAAACCTGTAAGTCAAGTTGCTTTCCGCTCCTGCATCTATTCGATACTGTTTCGTTCCGCTCCTTTCGAATTGTCTTTCTCTTTGACCGAGCTCAGACTCTTCAAGCCTTGTTCGGTCGTTCAGAGATGTTAGGGGTTGCCGCTCCTTACGGTAGAACAAGGCACCTATGCGGTGGGTTCGACTCCCACAGGAGCGCACATTGCCAATCTAATTGGTACTTTCCTTTTATTGATTTTTAGCTCTTGCTGTCAATTACGGATTCTTTAGCGATGTCAAGCCATCAGGCAGTAGCAAGGGAACGGCTTTCTCGGTATTCGTTCTTGAATCAGTGACTGAGAGTAAGGGCTAGTGATCAATAAAATCAGACTAGTGGGGCATCTTCCTTTTCGTAGAAAGCAACTCTCTTTAGAAAGCTCTTTCTTTATCGAAGAGTCGTTCCTCTCCTTTCAGTCGAGCTTCCTTTTCTTCCCTCTCACTTCGTTCGAGCTACTTCTTCCCTCTCCCTGTAGGTCGAGCTTCCTTTTCAGCCCTCTCCTTTCAGTCGAGCTGAATTACATCCACCCAAACCTTTTAGGAGAGCTACTTCGTTCCTCTTGTTCCTATTCTGATCTGATCCCGAACTCCGGAATCAGTCTTTCGGGCTCTGTAGAGTGTTAGAATGCGTCTTCTGGTCTGAATGTGGGTTACATCTGATTCGTTAAACGTTGGTTTCTCAGTTTGAAGATCGCTGTCTGCTTACTGAACTTCTCAAACCACGCCCTCGGGGATTGCTTCACCAAGCCTTTTCCCTCCCCCCTCCCCAAAGGATTTCTCCCAGAGAAGAATTGCCCTTGCTTGCTTTTCGCTCCTCAAGGAAAGGGGGACCAAGCAGGGCGACTGAGAAAAGCAGTCAAGGAACGAAGCAGCTTCTCCGAAGAGAAGGAACAAGGATATCCCAGCTCGAAAGAGGAGGAAAAAGTCGACTCTAAAAGTTTCAGTTGAGGTTTCAATTTCTTCGAGAGCAGCAAAGCCCACAGAAAGAGGTTGACCTCCTTGCTTCTCTCATGGTACAATTGAATTTCTCCTTTCAAAAGGTGTCTCCTCTAGTGGGAAGGAATTCACAACCATAAACGTCAGCTGGAACTTTCAGTTCAGTTCACACGGCTTTGGCTCGAAAAATCAATGAGAAAAGCAAGTTTTGAATTCCACTATGGTTCGATATTTGAGATTTGTATAACCTTTGCCCCCATCTTTTGATTCTCTTCGTCAAACCTTCCACGCGCAGCAGATTCAATTACTTCTAGGCGAATTTGTCGTGGAATCCTCACCACGTTCCTTACTTCGACAAGGCTTTGAATTTCTCATTGTATGAATGATTTCTCTATGCTCAGAAGAATGTGAAAGAAAAAGGTATTTGAACCAGGACGGGCTAGGTTGGTCATAAATTTGGAGAGCTTGCTTCTACTCGGAAGATGAAACGAAGACAGGGTGAGATATAATATATTCGATTTGTCTAAAGTAATTGTTCTTTATTAGATATTTTCTTTTTTTGGGCCTGTTGGTTTAAATCTTTTTTCGTTGCTTGCTGAGGCTTGAAAATCTCTCCTAGAAGCGAATGGAAGGAACCCACTATTTCTTTTTTGCTTGATTTTATTTATGAGATTTTTGAAGAATCCGAAAGGGGATCCGAATCTCAATTTTTCCCCTAATTTTTCCGGCTAACTCTAGCCCTAGTAGAGGTCTGAATAGACTAGACTATAAAGGCCAGAGTCCAAGGACTTGCCAGATCGCTGATCTCACTTAAGGACTCGTTGTCACAAATAGCAATAAGAACGGGCAGGGTTAAGGATCACTCGCATCACGGGCAATAGATTCAACGAGCTTAACTTCCACTGAAAAGAGAGGCAAGACCTCAACCTCAGATTCGAAGCTTGATGCTAGAGATTCCCTTGATCTTATTCTTGGTGGTACGGCTCCAAGGACTGTCTATCCCCTGTCTATTCATCGGGCTTTAGCATGCTCTCTCTCTCTGAGGCTGGAATACCTGGACCTCGGGTTAGAAGGCAGTTTGTCCTCTCTCCATTATAGTAGTAGTGGTCAATTGGTCTTCTTTGAAGGTGCGAAGGTGATATGACAAATAACATTTGTTGCTTAACTCCGTTCGTGATACCCGAAGGGGCATCACTGACTCCACCAAAGATACCACTTTGAGCTCAGCTTAGTCGTTCTCGCTAACACACATAAAATCTTTCGCAAAGACTTGCCATGTTAAGGAAGATGGGGGGGGGGGGAACAAGCAGTTCGTTCTACCTAAAAACACCATCCAGGGCAAAGGGGAAAGCAAGCACGAATTCCACTTTCTCAAGTCAAAGCTTTCAGTGGAATTTCTTTAAAGCCTTTAATTCCACTATGCAACTTCACTCTCCTGAACGAACTGAAAATTAAGTCATTAATTAGACTATGAAACTGAATGCTGGGTGATCAAATCGTGTATATTATTTCTCCACCCACGTCTTTTTTGCTTTAAAGAATTACTTGAAACAAACAAAATAAAGAATTGAGAACCATAGTTTTAAAAAAGTCATTAATGAAACTATGAAACTTATTTATTCCACTATGCAACTTTCGAATTCAAGTCTGAAACTTAAAGCTTTTAACTATGAAACTTCACACAGGGTGTTAGATATTTGATTTCATTCCACTAGAAAGCAATTAACTTTATAGCCTTTAATTCCACTATGAAACTTTTGAATTCCACGATTATGCTTGAGAATGAAACTATGGTTAGATATTCTTTTTTAATTCCACTTGAAAGCAATTCCACTTTGGAATACAAGTATAAAACTTCACATAATAAAACTTAAAGCTTTTCATAATTGCTTGAAGAATTCAACGATGCAACTAAACAATGAAACGTCAAAAGCAATTAATTCAAGTATTATACTTTGAGCTTTGAATCATTTATTCGTTTAATTCAACTTATTAATTAAACTATGAAACTTATTAATTCAAGTCTGAAACTGATTAATTCAACTATGAAACTTAACGCAGGGCAAAAAAGTGGCTATGAGAACACAAAAAAGTGGCTCCTATTTCAATCCGTGCTAACAATGCGGCATAGGAGCCGACTCGGCAATGGTTCTGGCTGATCCACCGACGTACCCATTCATTCAATTGATTCCTTGCTGCCAGTCCATACTTGTTGTCAATTGGGATGCCCATTCCAATCTTGTCAAGCAAGGCATCTGGCCTGTGGCGGGGTGGCCAATCAACATGAGTGGCTCGTCCGTGATTTCTGACCTGATGACTAGGATTTGCTTTCCCTATTTGAAAAAAGGTTTATACTTTACTTCATTCTTTTGTTTTCTGCACCGTAGTTTGGTCACACCTAGTACAATCTCCTAATTCTTTATCTGGTCAGCAGTGAAATCCTTGGTTTCTACCCGAAGAAGAATTGACTGGTGGTGCTTGGTCAGGATTGGATTGCTCACCGATCAGATTTCAAAAAGTCCTTTGCCTAGTGGAGGTTTTCAATCTTTGAGGTTGGATGCCGATTCCCCGCCCACTCTGGAAATGAAGATACCCACATTAATAGTGATCAGGAATGCCTTAGAAAAAAATTTGACACGAGGGAGGAAGAAGGAAGGGCTGCACTATGCATTGGTTCGGCCTCTTCTTGTCATCTTCACTTCTATAATCCTGCTGCTCGTAGAAAGATTCCACGCTCTTCATCAATTCCTATTCGAAAAGAGGATTGAATCTCTTCCTGTTCTCAAGTGATTCCTTCAGATCTTGCATATGGTGTGGTATTTTCCCCACCCAGGTAGAATTGGCATCTCTCCTCGACCCGGGCAACGAATATGAGAGGAGGATGTTGTTCTCTCTTTCAGCAACAACTCCGTGACGAGAAAGCTCCGACCAATTTGCCGATTTTTGATCAACAAAGGAAAGGGGATATTCGCCTTTTCATCTAATCTCTGTTCCAGATTCTAGTCTTCATGAGAGTCCCAGGTGCTACATGAGATGAACCTTGGTTTGGTGAATTGAAGTTGGCCTAGAGCTAAGGATGAAAAAAGGGATGGGGTGGATCACGAGAGCACCCCTTCTCTCAAAGTTATGGGGTCATGGGAATTCCCTATGTTAAGCATTTGATTTTTTTCCCTTCCCTTCTCTTTTGCATAAGCAGAAGCAAGGCCTATATTCTGTGCCGGACCAGATCCACTCGTCAAGCAGTTCCTCTTTCTCGCTCTCGGCCGAGAAACCTGGGCAACCATTCCCCTGGAAGTTTTTTGAGGAGAAAGAGATAAAGAAGGAAATTCTCAAATTCCCACAAATGGTTTGAATAAGTATTCCTTAGAAAGGCCGAGTGGAAGGGGGAGCAGCAAGGAAAATCCAAACACAGGAGCTATCAGAAGGAGAAAGCTAGGGAGTTAGATTTGCCTTTTTATTTAGGAAATCGATAGCAGGTGATCCCCTGAGTATGATGCCCCGAAGGGGGAGGGGTTCTTTATCTAAACTATGAGCCAAGGACTTTTTTGCATTTTATCTGGATGGATTATTCCTAACTACATGTCGAGATTGGGTTGCAGAAGTAATTCGTGAGATCATGCACCTTTCTTTCTACACTTTATAGTTACCTAAAGGAAGTCTTCCTCCACAAAGGAAGGGGTCCATGTAAGTCGCCCAAATCCAATATCGAATTGAGAACCCAGATCGAGCGGAGCAGAAGCTAGTGGCTCTTAAGGTGGCATCCCTCAAAGCTCTCCTATTCTGAAAAGAATAATGAGATATCGTCTATATCTAAATAGTCTTGTATTTCTTTCTCCTTCTAGGAGGGATTTTGGTTGTGTGCTACCACCAACTAGTATGGAAAGTTGGTCGCCTTTGGAAGCCTTCTAGGTAATTCCTCAATGCTTCTCTTTCTTTCTCGGGCCTTTAGTGAGTTACATACTATGAGAAGCTCCACCCAATAGCGCTTCTTAGAGTCAAGTGGCTTTTCGCCCCTTTCGGGAAGGCCGTCCAGTCCAATAGATTCCCCCCTGTGCTCGAACGAAGTGACGAGCCCCTTTAGACTATTTATGAATTCAATAATAGAAATAAATAGTAAAAAAATGCCTAAGTCTATTATATCGGCAACTGGAGGTGTTGAGTTTGCCAAGAGGTTTTGGGTTAAGTCGATACAAGTTGATCTTTCTCATATTTCTCGCAAGGATTTAACATTTTGTCGCAAAATAATGGGTCTATGTTCCCTTGCAAACAAGTATGACATTTCTATATCTAACTTACAACGTTTGGGGGGAGCTGGGTTCAGGGTTCATGCCCATTTTCTTTCCACTCAGTCAAAAGGCTGGGAAAGATTGAAGGCATCTAGGATCAAAACACTTAATAGACATAGAAGAGTAAAAGAAATGCTTCCTAGCCTACTGAAAAGTAGGTTGAAGCTAGTTAGGTCCTCCGGTCAGTCAAGTGTTGACACCAAATTAGGTTTGACCTTCCTTCTCAATGTCCAGATGAACATGCATTCTTTTCTCTATAGTATGGTAGAGTACGGTAGACTTATAACCAATCCAATCAGAAACCTTAATTTGAGAGATCAAACTAGCAAGGATAATATCGTAAAGTCGGAGAGAAAGAAGAATGCCATCATAGAGGGATCAGTGTGTAAACTTAAAGGGCCGCTTGCGCTCCTTTAGCTCAATAATGAAAGTTAGGGTCGATCGGTTCCGGACTTACCTCTTAGATGACCAAAGCAAGTCATTAAGCTATTGGATAGATCCTCCTAACTGTAGTTACTTAAGGTTTAGTAGTATACTGGTGAGGCCCGCAATTCTAATAGGTTTTCACATGAGCTTTCCGCAACAAAGCAAGTCTACAAGCCACTGCATTGAGGTTATAGGTCTGATTTCTTTCTCATATTGAGATCTTAGAATGCTATACGCAGCCCCCCTGCAAGGTTACTTTAGATAGCAGCATTTTCTGTATAAGATTGGCATCCCTATTCTAAGGTTACTTAGTACTTTAGTCGTTCCGATCTTAGTAGCCTTTATTCCCATCCCGCATAAGAACATAGGTTTTTTTCCCTCAGTTTCTGCTCTCCTTGCTTTAACTAAAGAACTACCTTTAACTTTAAGTAGGACTCTAAGAGCTCTACCTTAGAATGAGTTAGATTTCCTGTGTTAACAAGAAGGAATGGCGGGACGCTAAAGAGATGGCTATGAGACTAGTGCAATCAGGAAGTTGAACAAGTAATCCACATACATGATAAAAGAGCATTCCAGCCCTAGTGTACTTAGGAACTAGCATTGAAGTAGAAGAATGACAAGCTCTGCTTCCAGTCAGGATTGTCGCTTAGTCCAATCAAAGAGCAAACAAGGGATGCCTCATTAAGCAAGAACCAAAGCTAAGAGCAGGGTAGTTAAATTAAGGTATAGAGAAAGCTCCAAGCAACTACCATTGATCAACTTTATTCAGGCACATCAATCAAAGATCTTGCTTACCCTATAACTTTCATGGTGAAGGAGAGAAAGTTTGACAAGCTAGGAAAGTCTCGTTGAAAGCAGGAACTCAGACTGTGATGACTATTTGAACAAGTTTCAAAGGCATCATTGACCCTTAGGATTGAATGTGGCTAGTGGGTGACCTCATAAATACTAAAACCTCGTTACGTCGAAAATAGTAGAGGTACAATAGCGCTTTGGTAGTGAGTGGAAACTGACTTTCTGTCTAGTTAGTAGGAATTCCTTGCCTGCTAAGGGATTAGTCCAAGTTAGACCTAGAAGTAGGAGTTTGTAATTGAAGTCGAGGGGGCTGAATAGAGAAATAATCTTCCCACGTAGCGCTAAGAAGCAAGTTCCGACAGCCTATGATGAAATAGCACAA
>JAOTQJ010122160.1:0-10559 GCA_025642045.1 Solanum sejunctum
TAAAGGTCTGTGGATACTAGTGGGTAGTGGGTATGTGAGATATACTTGAGCACATGGTCTATTATATGTATTTGATAACTAATCAGGCGACAAGACCGCATTACTCTATGTATGACATGATTATTAGGCGGCAGGACAGCAGCGGAGACCTTGTCGCCACATTTATGTATATGTATGAATGGATATATATTTGCATTGTTGTCTAGGTTATTGCTGGATTTTCTTTGCAGGTGCAATTAGTTAATAAAACATAGAAAACTCTGCCAAAATTTTGGTAGGTTTCTAGGTTGGTTTCATTGGGAATTTAAGGTTAGCATGTGTCTAGGTGTTCCTATCGGACACTGGTCACGACCCTAGGTTGGGATGTGATAATATAATATGCTAGCAAGGCCCGACACACAACCCAGAAGAAGTGCACTATCACAAAGCAGGAGTTACTCGTAGTGGTCTTCATGTTCGAGAATTTAGGTTATATTTATTGGGGGCCAAAGTGGCGCACACACAGACCACTCAACATTACGGTACTTAATGGCAAAGAAGGGTGCAAAATAAGTTGATGATATGGGTACTTCTCCTTCAAGAATTCAATTTTGATGTCATGGATAGAAAAGGGACAAAAAATTGGGTCACAGATCACCTTTCTTTGTTGGAAGATTGAGCAATGGAAAAGTTTGATGATGGATTGGGGATCGATAACTCATTCTCAGATGAGAAAGTGTTGGCAGCATCCCACAATTTAATACCACGGTTTGCAAACTATTCAAACTACTTGGTAAGTGGCATTGTGTCATCTGATCTAACTACACACCAGCTTTGAAAGTTCATATCTGATGTGAGAAAGTTCTTTTGGGATGACCATACTTATTTTTTGTATGTGCAGATGGGATTATTCGTCGTTGTGTTCCTGAGATTAAGATGATAGTATCCTCGAGGCATCTCACTCATCATTGGTAAGTGGGCATCATAGTGGAGTTTGGATAGTACATAAGATCTTACAATGTGGTATTACTGGCCCACCATACACAAGGATACTCATGGCTATGCGAAAGCTTGTGATAGGTGCAAAAGAGAAGGTGGCATTTCCCGCAAACATAAGCTCCCTCTAAGCCCTATTATGGCGATTAAGTTATTTGATGTATAAGGGATAGACTTTATGGGTCCTTTTATTAGCTCACATGCAAACAAGTACATCTCAGTCGTTGTGGATTATGTATTAAAGTGGGTAGAGGCTGTTGCTCTACCCAACAATGAAGGCAAAAGTGTCATAGCATTTTTGAAACCGGACATTTTCTCAAGGTTTGGCACCCCTCGAGCTATCATTAGCAGTGGAGGGTCTCACTTATGCAACAAAATCTTCAAGGCTCTACTTGAAAAGTATGGGGTGAAACATTGAGTGGTAAATCCTTAACATCCTAGAACAAGCGGGTAAGTGGAAATGTCTGACAGAGAAATTAAACATATTTTATCCAAGACTGTGAGCGTAAACTAGATAGATTGGTTGAGGAGGCTTGATGATGCATTTTGGGCTTACTGGACAGCATTCAACACCCTTATAGACATTTCTCCCTACCAACTTGTCTTTGGGAAAGCATGTCATTTGTTGGTGTAGCTTGAGTGTAAGGCGATGTAGGCGCTAAAGAAGTTGAATCTAGATTGGTATAATGCGGGAAAATCTAAGTGGAGCCAACTCAATAAGTTTTGATTGAGGGTGTATGAGACCTCAGCCTTGTACAAACAAAGAATTAAGTTGCAACATGATCCTCATATAGAGAATCATTAGTTCTCACTAGGAGACTTGGTGCTACTATATAATTCTAGGCTAAAGTTGTTCACTGGGAAGCGTAAATCCAGATGTTTGGGACCCTTTTGAGAAGCGCGTGTCTTTGATCAAGGAGCTATTGAATTGGAGAGAAGAAATGGAAGAACTTCAAGATAAATGGAAAAAGAGTCAAGTGGTACTTTGGAAATGTGAAAGTCATAAAAACTATGGAAGAATGGGACCTTGAGGAATTTTGAGTACTCAAGTCATCTAAGTCGTGTCGCGAGAATAAATTAGGAGTTGCTTGGGAGGCAACCCAAGGTTGATACCAGCGCTTAGGCGCCCAAGTAAGCTTTTTGACCCCTAATACTTTATTTTGCTTTGATTTTGTGAATTGGGGATAATGCACCTCTTTTTCAATGGAGCGTAAGTAGTTATGGGCCTCAGTGAATTCTGAGTAGCTTGCGTCCATAATTACCCCAATTTTTTATCCTGGGATTTTCTTGCCTATGTTTGTTTTCCCCATGGATATTTACTTTTTGTTAAACTGGTATGTTTAGGTAGTATTTGTAGCATATAGTACTGATATTTATGGCATATACATATTTTTGTGTTTTTTGTGAAAAATAATATCCATCAAATTTTGATTAGTTAGTCTAGATAGCAATCATGCATGTCTAAGTGCATTGACAATGCTTATTCTGATAAGTGAGGGTAAATTGAGATAAAAAGCATGATCTGAGAGTCTTTCGTTGGTAATGTAATAAGTGTCTTATAGGAGTGAGCTAAATTTGCTAAATTCATGTGTTTTGTGCTAATTTAGAACTTGTCTTGATACTCTAAGTTAGACTATAGATTAAGTGGATTAGGAAAGGATCTTAGGTCATTGTTCTTAAAAGTTTACTTAGCCTAAATGACCAACCAAATTGGCAGAATATCCCTTGATCCTAATGTTTGAGTCTGACATGTACCTAGTTCTTGTAAACATCTAAGTAACCTAGCCGTATTAGTTGTAAAATCCTGAAATTGGCTCTAGTCCTTCGTTGAACATTGTGTATCTAGACTGAGGCAAAAAACCTAAGTTGAGGGTCGCTACCAAAAGTTGTCCTGGTTCTGAGGATGGATAATATGCACCTCAATTCAGGTAAAAAGCAAAAGTTGAGGAGGTTGGTATAAGAGTGAAACACAAAAATGAGGGGGAAAGTTAGTGATGCAGAGAAAAGGACAAAAATCATGTACCCCAGTGCAAGAAAAATAAGTGATGCCTTAGTTATGAGCTAAAAGAAAAATGAAGTGTAAAAATAGGGCAAAAAGCTGAAATATGAAAAGAAAGCACCCAGAAAAGCTTGAAAATAAAAAAAAGAGAATAGAATAAAAATAATAGTGTTGGTAGGGCAAAACTGTAGAAAAATACAGTGTCAAGGAGGACCTTTAGTCATTATGTTCCCAAAGCTCTTTGAGTCTATGTTACAAGCCTATAAAGTCCTATAGTAATCATAGTCTAAGTAGTCAAAGGTCTTAGTCCTGAGTATAGGGGTAAGCCTATGGTATTGGGCATGACGCATGAATATCTTTATGAGAGTGAGCGATGTTGCATAGTCCCAAGATTATATATGGAAATATCATTGAGAATGAGATATAAAACTTCTTTCTGTGAGAGCATTTGCATTGCATTGTTATCTTTAGGCTTATTCAGTGAATGTGGCTTGTCGATAGTACCTCACTTGTCATAGTTGTGTTGTCACATGCATTTGTTTGTATTGGTTTACTAGATGGCTATCTGATTCTAGTTTGAAAAGTGGTGTAGGTATCTGTGCTTAAGTCTGATGTGATACACGTCATTAGGTTGATGTTTGTGTGTTACTATATTGCTTCTTTAAATTGAGTCCCTCGCTTGAGGATAAGCAACAATTTTAAGTTGAGAGTGTTGATGTGTTGTCAAAATACAACACTTTTATACTTAAAACTTGAAAAGTTTTATGTTCTCAATGCGATGTTAGTGGGTTTTATGTGTCTTTATCTTTTATTTGCAGGATTCTAGAGTTGGCTTTGATTTTGGGAAGATTTTGTAAAAGTTGCTATATGGGCCGTAGAGCATTCTACAGACCATGAAGGAGGTCTCGTGGACAATTCCAGTGAGGGGCTGATTTTCTAAAGTTTTTTCTATGAACATGCAGATGGGTCATGAATTGTTTTACTAGTCGTAGATCATGTTTCGTGCTCTGAGGATCAGATAAGGAGGACTTGCTGAAGATCCATCAGACGAAACCCTTTATGGGTCGTAGAGTGGTGTTGTAGATCACAAGTCCAGTTTTGCAACAACCATGTATGAGAGCCCGATTATGGACCGTGAAACACAATACGGCCCGTAAAGTTGTACATGAGGCATGCCGACCCAGTTATCCTATTTTGTTTAGGACTTGTATTTTAGACATAATAAATAGGTTTTTAGGTTATTTTCTTAGAGTGTTCAACCAGTTGACAAGAAAATAATGACAATTTGGTAGGTTGTAGGCCACCCAGTTCTTTTTGTTCTAAGAGATATGACCCTTTAAATTTGACTCTTCTATTGGTTCTTGTGAAAATCTTAGCAATGGAATTCCTTAGAACTTGGATTGATGTAAGAGACCCATGATGACTCTAAATAACATAAACAAGCTTCGATTGAAAGCTTATAAGTGAACTTAGTGTCACGCCCCGAGCCTATACCCTGGATGTGGCTGGCACTCAAAAACCATTGCTGGTTTCCAAACGAACCACTTGGCTCAATTCACTTATTCAATTAGTGGAAGATTTAATAAAACAAAAGAAAGTACTCTAGTGGGCATGCAAATTCTCATATAAAATAATTTTGTATCTTGTATTAAAATAACTTAATATTTTAATTGAAATAAATAAAAATAGTTTTTTAAAAAATTGACTCTGAAAGTAAGACAGACTCTACTATTCTCTATCAACTCAAAAGAAGGTACCAAGAAATGTTCAAGGCTAACTTAAGAAATATAAAAGAATGAACTAAAATAAAAGGGTTCCTTCGAAAGTAAGAACGTCTCACAATTATCTGCGACTGAATAGATCTTCAATGAAGTGCTTGCTGAAGAACTCTAAAATATATACCTGCATCATGAAATGATGCAGCGCCAGAATGGCATTGGTATGTGAAATATACGGTATGTAAGATAGCCAAATAGTGTTAAGAACAGATACTCACTTTAAAATTGAACTTTGAGAAAGTTTAATTGACAAAAGTATGTCATGCAAGTAAAATGTATATTTTTGAACTTGTTTAAAAGTGCAACTTAATATAAAGAAATACTGACTTTAATGCATTAATGAACACAACTCAATATGTAAAAATTGTGATACTCAAATGTTCAGCTCTGCAAATAGCTCAACTCAATTAAATATGCAACATAATAAAAAGAAATGCTTTAATAAAGAAATAATAAAACTCAATGTGTAAAATAGTAAACTTTACTTTTTGGGGAATTTTTCTAACCGATAACCATCACTATGAGCTTTGTGATGATACATCATCTTACCCACGCTGCCAGATCTATCCCATACTTTGCTAGGGTAAGGAACGACAACTAGGGGAGTAGATTTATCCCAAAACTGGGTCATCTCAGTGGCGAGTGAGGAGTTGTACCTTAGTACAATCCTATCCTACGTTGGTTGCGTAGTTTATGAGTTCAAGCTATTATTACTAACATTCATATCAGTGCTCAATACTACTCTCAAAATTATTAATTTTATGTTTATACTTAAAAGAATATTCTTTCTAAAATCAATACTACTCCCAACTTAATATTCCCTTAACTTTTCTCAAAACTATCTAAAATCATAGGCTTCATGCTTCACTATTCATAAAATACTTATACTAATACTTTTCTTGAGTTTAAAGCAAGATATCAAGATTCATAGATTTTTGTAGTAACTTTGGGGTTTAACTAGTTTAACAATTAAAAGTAGTATCTCAACTTAAGACCCCAATTTAGTAGAAAATTTTGGTAAATCTTATGATTTTATTCAATACTCATTAAATCATACATTATCTTATCAAAATGTATTCCTCAAAATATAACTCTTTGGACTCAATAAAATACATATATAGTATCAGTTTAAATTACTCTTTTCTCAATGCATAGAAAACTCATCATCTTTACTAGAACATGCAAATCCTTTATTCAAAATACTTGTTTAATGCATGAAAATCATAAATCTCAATATCAAAGAATATATAGGAAGGTCATGATCATCAACTTCATTATGGTTCATGGAAAAGTATCCATGGATGAAAACTCTAACAATATAAAATATAAATATAATAACAATCCTAGTGCACAAATATATCTAATTCAATGGAAGAGGAATTAACTTATTTAGAATTCAAGAATTAGGGTAAAACTTTATTGGAACTCAATTATGGAGAATAAACATGTGGGGTGCATGGATGAACTCAGTCCAACGATATGGGTAGCCTTACATACCTAAAAGTTGATATTACCATCGAAATGTAATGAGTACTAGCTTGCTTGGAGAAAATCCTCAATCTTGGTAGTTCATTTAAAGTGAAAGAATTTGGAAGAATATTAATTGAAGGAAATCTCTTTTATTCTTGAGTTCTTGACTTAGAATCTTTAAAGTTCTTGATGAAGAACCTACATTCTTGAAAAAGAAGAATCAAGAGATCCTTTGTTGGGATTCTTGAATTCGTCTTCTCGAAACCGTAGGTTATGATTTAATATTATATTAGAGATTCATGAATAGATAAAGAAATATAGGTTGGGTAGCTTCAAATTCATGAAGAATAACTTACCTTGAAGAGGAATCTTGGAAGCTAATCCTAACTTGATGACTTTCTTGATGATTCTTGAGCGTTTATGTTTATGAATGAAGGAGTATGAAAACTGACATTTTATGCATTTTAGGACCTTAAGTAGACCCCCAAAGATTTTAGCATAAAAGCACCGTCAAAATAAAAAGTAAAAAATGTCATTTCTCATCTAGTAAGGGTCCGCGTCAGGTCCACTACGCGCTCCAGGTGCGGACCTTTAGATAACTTTGCACTCCTTCACTAAAATGGTCATAACTTTCTACTCTAAATTCTAATTAATATGAAGTTTGATGCGTTAGAAGCTAATTTAAATATCTTCAATTTGATATATTATAGGTCACATAATTCATTATACTTTAAGAGATATGGTTATTTGAGGTTGACCCTTCTATTCTCATACGAAAACTTAGTTGTTAGAAGTTTTTTGGACTTGGCTTGATGTAAAAGATCCCTTGTGACTCTAAATCACATTGAATATACTTTAAAATATTTAGGAATTGATCCTAGCATGTAAATATAACCTAAAAGTCACTGGTCCATCTAAATTTTATAAAATCTTATGTTAGAACTCAAACACTAAGAAAGCGTTTAGCTTAACTTCGTACCAGAGGGTTCCTATGACCTTAGATTATCTCCAATTTTATTTTCATAATAAAAAATTTACTTTAATACTTATACTGAATTAAGAATCATTAACTAAAATCCTATAGTATATGAAGGATGGCTCAGTCTCAGCTTAAAAAAATTGAGGTGTTACATTATCTCCCCTTTAGGATCATTCGTCCTCGAATGATGAGTAAAAGTATATATAAAGGCACGAATAACAATGAGGTAAGATCATTTCTCATCTTGAAACTCAACATGAATGGGAATTAACATGACGTGCATGGGACTAAACATTGGGCATTGCACTCATACACCAGACAAGAATGAAATATCACTTTGACTGAAGTATAAGGACTATATGAGATAGAAAAGGATTGATATCTCATCTTGATCAGCCTATCTCTATTGAAACTCAAGATCTACTCTATTTCATCACCTCATCATCTCCTCCTTAGCTCAAAGATCGTCTCTCTAAGTTTGTGAATCAATTCACTTTTCTAAGCTATATGTATATATCTCCACATGGTCAGGGAATCACTATCCACAACAATATCTTAAACTCTTTTGTTATACTATAGTCACATATACAAAATAGACTCTAAGACTCTCTTTGAAAATACCACTCTTAGTTTCCTCCTGTTTCTATGGAAATCTTCCTATATTCGCTACTCTTATTGGCGTACATAACCACTTTCCACAACTCTTATAATCTAACCTCTTCTTTTTACCTGCAAACACTTTACTTTGGTGCTCCTATAAACTCATTTGTATAAAACTTAGTCTATTATGGAGAACTCCTCATCATCTATCCATAAGCCCCGATTGACTCATTTACTAGGGATGACAAATAATACTTACATCAGCCTACTCCACGTTGACAACTCAAAAATAATGTCTAAATTCTCATAGCAGTCATACTTAGAGTTGTACATATCTTTACACAATCATGCGTACATATCTCAAGCCTCTTCTTGTCTGTTGAGCTATCCTAATTTCACTAGTCTTATCTAAAGGGCACTTATACCCTGCCCATAGCATCACTTTTCTTACAATTTAGCATCTTCATACTCTATGGCAAGCCTCTTAGAGAAAATCTCCAACTAAGTCTATCACTCTCATGATACTATCTCCTCTTTCACACTACTAATCCAAATTCAAGCTTAGGGTTTATACTAACACGTGCATCTATCGCATACCTCTATAACATCACACCAACTTGCAACTACTAGGTAAAAATTAGGAAGATAGGCTTACTAAAATCTCATGGCGAATACTTAATCAACATATCCCCTCTTCATAACTCAAGTACCACTCACCCATTCACTATACTTACTCATCTTGCTAAGCTCCTAACTTTTTGAATCTCATGGGGATCTCACTTCAGAATCATAAGCGTAGTTTAGATCTATCACATTGAAAGCACTATGTTCCCCTATTCAACACCTATACTTCACCCTAAATGGTATGAATAGTAATAAATATCAACATAAACCTCCTTCTAGTTTGAGCACTCTCTATTACATTCTAACAATAACTCTTCCTCTATTACCTAATCATGAAAATCATGGGGTACTTATGAGTCTTCTATCAAACTTATGGCAACCGACTCATTACCTCATTACTTACCTAATAGGTACATAACTCTAACTACAAACCTCAATCAGCCATTACTCTTACTATCTCATCCCTTTCTTTCCATCATCATCCTTCTAACTCTGGGTGATTCAATTCTACTCAGGGTTTATAAGACCTCATATCTCACTCTTAAGTGGTAGCATTAAATGTTTTAGATACATAAGTTCCTCTCTCAAGGGTCACGTTGGAAGCAAGTTTTGAAAAGAGGGTCTAGGTACATCTAGGCTAACTCAAATGCACGACTCATATTAGTAATAATGCACTTTTTCTAGTCAATCAACTTTGCACACTAGTTGGCTTCTGTCAAGTCTAGTGCAATCTCTCCATTGTTCTGATTACTTTATCATAGAGGATCTCATCTATAGGAGTTCAATAATTACTGTTTCTATCGCCTCGTGGATGAGGCATAGTCGAAAGGTTTAGAGAAGCACATGAATCATCACAGATTTCTTAGGAATTAGTTCTATCGCATGATTCGAATCTGAAAGAAGGGAAACTCTTCCTAAATATCAATAGTCCCTCATTTATAGAAGTGGGGCCCTCACAACTATAAATAAAATTCTACAGGCACAACTTCATAGACACCTTAGGACATTTAACCTGGCTCTGATACTAAGTTTATCATGCCCCGAGCCTACAACTTGAAAGTGGCCTGCACTCAGAAACCACTGTTGGTTTCCAAGTGAACCACTTGGCTCAATTCACTTATTCAATTAGCGAAAGATTTAATAAAATAAAAGAAAGTACTTAAGTGGGCATATAAATTCTCATGTAAAATAATTTTTTATCTTGTATTAAAATAACTCAATGTTTCAATTGAAATAAATAATAATAGTTTTTTTTAAAATTGACTTTGAAAGTAAGACAGACTCTAATATTCTCTATCTAACTCAATGAAGCCTCTATCAACTCATAAGAGGGTACCAAGAAATGTTCAAGGCTACCTCAACACAATAAAAAAAGAATGAACTAAAATAAAAGGATTCTTCCAAAAGTAAGGAGGTTTCACCACTGTGTGCAACTGAATAGATCTTCAACGAAGTGCTTGTTGAGGATTTCTCAAATCTGTACCTGCATCATGAATTGATGCAGCACCGAGTGGCATCATAACTTTCTACTCTGAACTCTGATTAAGGTAAAATTTGATGCAAAATTGGAAAGCTAATTCAAATATCTTCAATTAGATATATTATGGGTCACCTAATTCATTATACTTTAGGAGATATGGTCATTTGAAGTTGACCCTTCTATCGACTCATACGAAAACTTAGCTGCTAGAAATTCTTTGGACTTGGCTTGATGTAAAAGATCCCTTTATGACTCTAAATCACATCTAATATACTTTAAGTACTTCGGAATTAATCCTAGCATATAAATATAACCTAAAGTCATTGGTCTATCTAATTTTTATAAAACCTTACGTTAGAACTCAAACGCTAAGAAAATTTTTAACTTAACTTTGTACTAGAGGATTCCTGTGACCTTAGATCATCTCCAATTTTATTCCCATGTTAAGAAATTGACTGTAACACTTATACTTGTCACACCCCGCCCTGGGGGTCGTGACCCGTGCCCGCTAAAGACACGCAAACACATATTAGGCCAAATTCCTTAATAACCTAGTCCGAAATTCTACAGAAATTTTGGCAGAGTTTCCTCTGTTTTAGTGACTAACCGCACCTGCAAAAACAAGATCCAGCAGCTTCCCAGACAGTAGTACAT
>JAOTQJ010122171.1:0-10559 GCA_025642045.1 Solanum sejunctum
GGGAGGGGACTTAGTATAAATACCCCTCAAAGGCTTCTCATTTGTAACCAAGAACCATCCAAGTAACAAGCAAGCAAAACACCAACAAACAAGTCTTGTAAAGCTTTCCCAATTAATAAGAAGTCTTTCCTTCTT
This sequence comes from Solanum sejunctum, assembly GCA_025642045.1. Taxonomy (NCBI): domain Eukaryota; kingdom Viridiplantae; phylum Streptophyta; class Magnoliopsida; order Solanales; family Solanaceae; genus Solanum; species Solanum sejunctum. The sequence continues at coordinate 136 of JAOTQJ010122171.1, forward strand.
ATAAAGCTCTTTGTCTTGTTAATCTAGCGTTCCCTTAGCGATCCAAAGTTTGAAGGCTCGCTAGTGTTTGCAAATTTGGGCAAGAATCATAGGCAAACCGACTAGCACAGTACGGACATCTTGGCATAAATTCTAAGTCCGTAACATTAGGCCCATGTCCCAAATTTTGATACGGTTGCTCTAAAATTGAGGTTAGACCCATTTCTAATTCAATTTTACCTCCTAATCAAGTGTATGAAGTTGAATTCTCGATATCCCGCACAAATTTTGATATATATGAAAATTATGATTTCAAGCACTTCTATGGCACATTTTTGAGCACTTTTAGATTGGTGAATAGGGAGGTGACCATATCTTACTTGAGAGTCAACTTCCCAATGGTGACATATCAAATTCTTAGGCTCGTAATGCTCTATTATTGTTGGCCAAGGTTGTAACTGCTCAACTCAATCAACAAGTGGGTACTCCTGAGACTTCAAGGGATAAGAGGAAGGAGAGGGAGGCTAAGAGGGCCCGAGTTGGTGGTGCCTCACCTTCTACTCGTCTATTAGTTCCCAAGTATAAGAAGAAAAGGATCCCTTTCGCCATTTATCAAGGGTGTGGTAATAAGGATCAAAAAAGATATTTGGTGGGCACTGAAGATTGTTTCAAGTGTGGTGGTATTGGGGAAAATATGAGAAATTTCTAGGTGGCCTCAAAGGAAGGGAAAAGAAGTACTAAATTTAAAAGTAGGTTTCCATATTCTAAGCCAAGTGGCAATTGTGGAGCAACCCATCCTAGGTTCCCAAAATAATGGAGAAATCATAGTGGTACATGTTGGAAGAACATGGGTGCATGCTTTTTAGTATGGCAAAATGGTCCACAATGTTGTTGATTGTCGATATACTTAAATTAAATTGAAAGGTGTTAGTGTTCAAGCATCTCCGACATGCAACAAATGTGGAAAGTACCATACGGGAGATTGTTTGGCCAGTTTGAGTGCATGTTTCGAGTGTCGCACAAAAAATCACAAATTGAGACATTGTCCATAGGCTACAAGGAATTTAGAGGATGACCATTGGTGATCTCAACCATACCTCTCTAGGGTTTACAAGACTTGGCATGGTGCTTCATCGGTATATTAAAGATTTTTGATTTTGATGTGCATCCATTGATAGATCTGGGTGCTAGTCTTTCTTTTATTATTCCTTTTGTTACCAAAAAGATTCATGTTAGTCTCTAATTGTTGTGTACACTTTATGAAGTATCTACCCCTGTAGATGAGTCCATTGTTGCTAAAAGAGTCTATAGAAATTGTGCCGTGCTCATATTGCACAAAATCTTATCTTGTGATTGTGTTGAATTAGATATGGTGGATTTTGATGTCATTCTTGGGATGGACTGGTTGCATGCATATTATGCTTCTATTGATTGTAGAACCCGTGGGGTTAAATTCCAATTAACTAATGAGCTTGTCCTTAATTGGGAGAGTAGTGATGTAGTGGTCAAGGTTAGATTCATTTCTTGTCTTAAAGCCCAAAAGTTGATTTCTAAGGGTGGTCTCTATCATCTTGTGAGGGTTAGAGATGTTGAGTCCAAAGTCCTTCCTATTGGGTCGTTTCGAGTGGTTAATGAGTTTCTTAATTTATTTTCCAATGAGCTTCCTAGTGTTTCTTAAGGGAAATAGATTTTGTTATAGACCTTCTTCCCAATACACAACCATTTCTATTCCCCCTTATTGTATGGCCTCGATGGAATTGAAGGAGTTAAAGGAGCAATTGAGAGATTTGTTAGAAAAGGGTTTCATAATTCCTAGTAAGTCACCTTGGGGTGCACTAATGTTGTTTGGGAAGAAGAAGGATGGTTCTCTTAGAATGTGTATTGATTACCGAGAACTTAATATAGTTACCATAAAGAACAACCCTTTACGAAGGATTGATGACCTTTTTGATCAACTTCAAGGGGCTAGTTACTTTTCTAATATTGAGCTTTAGTCCGGGTATCATCAAGTGAATATGAGGGAATATGACATTCCCAAAATGACTTTTTGGACTAGGTATTGGCATTTTGAATTTGTTGTTATGTACTTTGGGTTGACTAATGCACTGGTTATATTTATGCATGTCATGCATAGGGTCTTTAAACCCTATGTTGATATGTTTATGGTGGTCATTATTGATGTTAAATTTATTTATTCCCATAGTGAGGAGGATTATGTGAATCACTTGAGGGTGGTGTTGCAAATCTTGAGGGAGGAGATTTTATATGCTAGATATGAAAAATGTGAGTTTTGGTTGAAAGAGGATGCTTTTCTAGGGCATGTGATGTTGAATGATGGTATTAAGGAGGATTCTAAGAAGACGGAAGTGATTAAAAATTGGACTAGACCTTTGACTCCATCAAACATTAGAAGTTTCTTGGCTTTGGCGGGTTATTACTGGAGGTTTGTGAATGATTTCTCTTCTATTGCTTCCCCTATTACAAAGTTTACCCAAAAGAATTCAAAATTTGTGTGGATCGATTAATGTGAGAAGAGTTTCCAAACATTGAAAGATATACTTGTCTCCGCTCCAATCTTGTCTTTACCGGAAAGGTTGGAAGGATTTGTTGTATGTTGTGATGCCTCAAGAATTTGTTTGGGGTGTGTATTGATGGAAATAGTAAGGTGATATCATAAGCCTCTAGACAAGTTAAGGTGAATGAGAAGAATTATCCCACCCATGATCTTGAATTCGCGGCCGTGGTATTTATTTTGAAAATTTGTCATCACTACTTGTATGTCATTCATGTTATGTGTTTACCGACCACAAGAGTCGTCTATATGTGTTCACCTAAAAAGATCTTAACTTGAGACAAAGAAGGTGGTTAGATATTCTTATGTATTATGACATGAGTGTGCATTATCATCCCGACAAAGCTAATATTATGGTCAATGCTCTAAGTAGAGTGTACATTGGTAGTCTAGCTCATATTGATGTTAGTGAAAAAGAAGTGGCTAGAGAGGTTCCCCAGTTGGCTAGGTTGGGGGTTAGGTTGAAGGGAGTAGAAAATGGTGGTGTACTTGTTGTTGATTGTTCTAAGTCTTCTTTGATTGAGGAGGTGAAGACAAAACAAGACCTTGATCCCGCTTTGCCAAAGTTAAAGACTTTGGGTAAAGATGGTAAGGTAGAGGTTTTCTCCCAAGGGGGAGATGGTACTCTTAGGTACCAAGGTAGATTGTGTGTGCCAAATGTAGATGATTTGAAAGAATTGATATTGAAGGAGGATCATAATTCATCCTATTCCATTCACCCCGGTTCTACAAAAATGTATAGAGACTTGAGTGAAGTGTATTAGTAGGGTGGTATCAAGAGAGACATTGCCAAGTTCATATCCGGATATCACAATTACCAACATGTGAAAGACAAACATCAAAACCCAAATAGCCTAGTATAAGATATATAGATTCCTACTTAGAAGTGGGAGGAGATCAACATGGATTTTACGGTTGGGTTACCCACGACTAGGAAACTTTTTGACTCTATTTAGGTTGTTGTGGATAGAATGACAAATTTCCTACTGGTCAAAACTACTTATGGTGCCAAAGATTATGCCAAGTTGTACATTCATGAGTTGGTTAGATTGAATGGGGTTCCTTTGTCTATCATTTTAGATCGTGGTGCTCAATTCACTTCTCACTTTTGGAGGTCCTTCCAAAGTGGTCTTGGTACCAAGGTTAAGCTTAGCACGACTTTTTATCCCCAAATGGATGGTCAAGCCGAGAGGACTATCCAAACTCTTGAGGATATGCTTAGATCTTGTGTTGTAGAGTTTAAGGGTAGTTAGGATGAACATCTTCCACTCATTGAGTTTTCTTACAACAATAACTACCACTCAAGCATTGGTATGGGTCCCTTTGATACTCTTTATGGTAGGTGTTGTACATCCCTAGTTAGATGGTTTAAGGTGAGGGAAATGGCTTTGCTAGGTGTAGATATCATCATGGAAGCCTTGGAGAAGGTGAGGTTGACAAGGCAAAGATTGAAAATAGCCCAAAGTAGACAAAAGTCCTATTCCGATGTGAGAGGAAGAGATCTTGAGTTTAAGGTTTGTGATTGGGTCTATTTGAAAGTCTCACCCATGAAGGGTGTGTTCTGGTCTGGCAAGAAGGAAAATTGAGCCCAAGATTTGTGGGTCTCTATAATATTTTGAGGACAGTGGGTAAGGTTGCATATAAGTTGGAGTTGCCTATGGAGATGAATATGGTTCATTCGCTCTTACATGTGTCCATGTTGAGAAAGTCTATGGGTGACCTAAGTGCTATAGTGCCCTTGGATATTGTGTGTGTTGTAAGGGATAATTTGACCTATGAGGAGGTCTTGGTGAAAATTTTTGATAGACAAGTGAAGAGGTTAAGAAACAAATATGTAGCATCCGTCAAGGTCCTATAGAGGAATCAACAAGTTGAGAGTGCCACATGGGAAGCCAAAGCAGACATAAGAAAGCAATATCCATATCTCTTCCACTCTATTCAAGCCAAAGTACTAATTTAAGTTCTCTATATGATTTGAAGTCCTAAGTTCAGCAATTATATCATGTTGCATGCATCCATATTTATGGTAACAAGTTTATGGTGGTTTTTGACATTCATGTTGAGATTTTTGAAAATGGTGCTTAAGTGCATTTGTTGCATTCATATAGAGCTGAAATCTTCATGATTACTTCTCTTTTACATATTTCTTTGACATTCGAGGATGAATGTTTCCAAGCGGGAGATATTGAAATGCCCCGAAAGTGTGCTTCAGAAATGTCCATAATCATCATTTCTATATATTTTAAAATTCGTGCGTTATATCAAAAATCCATCTTTGTATTTTTGATCAGGGGATAAAATTGAGCGAGAAATGGGCATAACCTGAATTTTAGAAGACCTATGGTGAAAAATAATTTTTGCAAAGTTTTTCGGAAATGGTAATGATATGTGATGGATCCACGATACGGATCCATCGCGAAGTAGTGTTAGCTCTTCTTGAATTTTCTGTTTCAACCTAGGGGCATCGAGGGTCATGGCCTCATGCCCATTTACATATGAAATATCCCATACTTAGCCATTTTCAACTCTATATCACTCAAAACCCTCTCTAAAACCTCTCAACCATTTTATTAAAAATTTCTATCCAAATTCAAGTCTCTCAAGCTTATGTCCATATCTAGAACTTCATTCAAGCTTCAACTCTCCTTCAAGTTTACATCAAGAAAACCCATGTTTAAGATATGTGGGTTTCATCCATTGGGTCCTTTCACCCATTAAGGCCAACCTTCCCATTTTATGAAAATTTTATGATTTCAAGTTGTATTACCTATTGGTATCTATTATATGATATATGAACATGAAATATATTGGGGGGGAGGGGTTTCAAATCTTGTTGATTATGCATGAATGTCTATTTTAAGCTTCTAATATGAATAAATCTGTATCTATTGAGACTATACATGATTTAAGTTATGAAATCTATGAACAACATGAAATTTTGATATAATTTACAAGTTACTCATGATGGGGTTTTACCATGATGTTGGTGGGATTATTTACATGACTTTAAGATGCATGGATTTCACAATTTCTTGATTTATACTCTTGCATTTGCATGATTTGAACATGTAGTCATATGTGTGCACCAAGTGTTCGATGAAATGTCAAGTCAAGCATTCTCAAGTTATTTATATGTTTTACAAGTCAAGTTACGTCATGATGAATATGGGCTATCAAGTATGTTATGAGTTTATGAAATTGTCTATGGTTATGCAAGTATCAAGTTAAGCCCTATTTTCAAGACTTTACCTCTTGTGAGCCATTCATGTTAAGGCATGGGTATATGTATATTATGATCTCTTCTCATATTTCAAGTTAGGCTCACCATTAGAGGTCAAGTATGTTTAAGATCTACTCAAGCAATGTTTCCATATTTCTTACAAGTTATACAAGTTATGATTACTTCACGTATTTCATGGGATTAGACTTAGCACCGATGGATTAGATGCCAGCGTGGACTATCTTCAAGTGTCTATACTTCTTTCTTCAAACTATGTGCCAACATAGGATTATGATTATTACCCTATACTGGTGGATCCATTTAGTGCACTTTATCATGAAATCCACCCTAAAATGGGATGGGTTCTCATATGGGGAGTTACTTCATCAAAATAGGCATGGCTCCCATAAGATTAAGTATGGTTTACCTTGGCAATTAGACCACCTCTTTACGAATGAGAGGTAATCATTAGGATTCCAAGTTGTAGCTCGCTTGTTCTTAGAGCTATACAAGTTGAATGATTTACAAACATGTTTTACTTCAAGCATTAATCATGCATGCCATTTTGAGATTACACTTACCTATTACTTATTACTATGCATTTTCACTATATTGGCTTATGTCTTGTTGCATTGCATATTATATACTTAGTACATTCAAATGTACTAACACATACTCTATGCCTACATGATATTACCATATTGGGATCAAAGCACCATTTGATCATCCTTCACATGGCTAGTAGGATCCTTTGAAGAAAGCTTTGGTGAGTCCTAAAGTTCGAGGACTCTATCTTTATTACTCTTGCTATTTCAAGACTTGTTTATGTTGAACATTCGATACTATAAGGGTGAGCCTACAAAGTGTCTTGGCCTCTACTCCATTTCATGTTAGAGGTGTTGCTGGATAGTATGATGTACTTATACTTGAGTTTGACTCTTTAATTCTTTAAAGATTATCAAAGACATCTCTTAGTCCCGCTTTCCTTTTTTATTATATCTCTTGTTGTTTTTTACTTTGCTTCAGTGACCAAGGATATGTGATTAATATGCTAAGAGGCTTGTTTGGGTCTCTTTGGGTTCCCATACTTCATGTCACATCTAGGCCCTAGGTTTGGATCATGATAGAACATATGTTCCAAACTCGTATTATTGGTGAAAACATCAACATGAACCCCATATAAATAATGTCTCTAAATCTTCAAATCAAATACCACAACCCCCAACTCAAGATCACGAGTCAGATAATTTTGTTCATGTACCTTCATTTGTCTTAATGCATATGTTATCATCTTACCATGTTGCATGAAGGCACAACCCAACCCAATTTAAGAAGTATCAAAATACACCACAAACTCATGTAGGCTATCTGTAAAAGTGAGAACAAGTGCCAATGTAAGTTGATCCTTCAAAGTCAAAAATGTCTGCTCATACTCATGTGACTATATAAACTTGGCCATCTTTTAACTTAACTTAGTCAATAAGATGCAATGCATAAGAAATGCTCAACAAGCCTCTAATAATAACAAACCAACCTAAGAAAACTCCAAATATCATAAGGATAAAATGGTCTAGGTCAATTCTTCACGGCCTCAATCTTCTTTGAGTCAACCTTAATGCCATTACAAGATATGACATGACCAAGAAAATTCACTTCACCCAACCAAAACTTACATTTACTGAACTTGGCAAGTAATTGCTTCTAACTGAATATTTGAAGAACAACCTTCAAATGATCCATGTTCTCCTGCTCACTTCGGGAATAAATCAGAATATCATCGATGAAGACAACCATAGAATTATCAAGAAATGGATTGACCACCTGATTATTAAGATTTGTAATTATAGTCAAAGCATTAGTCAAGTCGAAGAATATCATCACAAACTCAAATATCCATATCTAGTCCAAAAAGCTATCTTAGGAATGTCATACTCCCTGACCCTCGACTACTGATAACCAGAATGGAGGTCAATCTTTGAGAAATAGGTACCTCATTGGGGTTGATCAAACATGTCATCTGTCCTTGGCAACGAATACTAATTTTCGGTGGTCCCTTTATTTAACTGTCTATAGCCAATACATATCTGAAGAGATCCATCCTTCTTTCTCATGAATAACATAGGAGCACCCAGGGCGATCTACTTAGTCTAATAAAGCATTTCCAATAAATCCTTCAACTTCTTTAATTCAGCTGGAGCCATATGATAAGAAGGAAAGGAAATTGGATGAGTATCCAAAAGGAGATCTATGCCAAAGTCTGCTTGCCTTTGGGAGGAATGCTAGAAAATCTTTGAGAAAAATATCCGAAAAATCATTAACCACTAGAACTGACTCAATAGTAGATGATTCAAGCCCCACATCTCTAACCTGACAAAATGATAGACACACTCCTTATAAATCAGTTTCCTGGCTTTGCGATAGTGAATAAACCAACCTTTATCAATGGTGTTACTATTCTAAAATAGGCTCATTCGAAAATTGAAAGCCGACCTTGCGAGTTCTACCATCAATAGAATTAGAAGAAGCATGTAGCCAATCCATCCCAAGAATAATATCAAAATAAAACATCTCAAATTGTAGAAGATTACAAGGAAGGACCTTATGCAAGACTAAAATTGGATAATCCAAATAGATCCTTCAGGAAACAATAGATTCACCCATGGGAGTATAGACTTAAAAGTGCACCTGCAAGATTTCAAAACTCAAACCAAACTTAACAGTTAAAACTAGAGTCACAAAAGATAAATTTGCACCTGGATCAAGAACAGAATAAGCATCAAAATAAAAGACTTTTAACATACCAATAAGTACATCCAGAGACTCCTCTACCTCTTGTTGAACATGGAAGGCATATAGCCTATTATTTTTTGGAGTATCACCTTATGAAACTCTTTTTTATCTGATCACCTTGAACAATATAGCCTTGAACATTCTTGGAAACTTTAGGAAAATTAGCAATCCTATGTCTAATATTACCACACGCAAAACAAACACCTGAATCTCTTAGACATGCACCTGAGTAATTTCTGTCACACTTGTCACATCGAGGATGTGATGGTCCATGTCCAACATGTCCCTTAGGATGAGGCACTCTATTATTGGAAACCCTTGCATTTGAACCTTGGCCCTATTGGAAGCGACCATTTTGTCACAATCCAAAATTCAGGCGTGATGGCACTTATCCCACCAAGACAAGTCAGCCTACAACCCAACTATAACATCAAAAATGTGTAATTATAACAAAAATAAAGGTTCAATTATGGACAGTAAGTCAATAAAAATCCCCCAAAACCTGGTTGTCACATGCACAAGCTTCTAATGTATTACAATGGATTCGAAAGAAATCACAAGTGTCAAATGATATTGTCCCTAGAATAGAACAAAATCATAAATAGGAGTATGAAATCAGCTGGGATGGCAAACAACTACCTCTCACAATTTCCATAGGAAGCTTCGGGCAAGAAAGAGTGGAGAGCATCACGTTAATCTGGGCTCGCAACCTACAAAACTATTGTAGCAAGGGGGTGAGTACCAAATACATGGTACTCAGCAAGTGAACTAATAAACACAAAATTAAGTAATATAGAATTCCGATATCCATAACACTCCAACCAAAATCCTCACAACTACAACCTAAATCATAACCTTCACAATTATACCATTCGAAAATCCTATGATCAAAGCCTATAACAGTGCAATTCTCATCTATTCCACTTCAAGCCATAAGGAAAATTCTACAGTTTATCAAGTTCTCGCTAATTCATTAAGTGTCATCAAATCAATACCAAAAGTAATCATGTAAGGATATAAACAAGTCAATGATATAATGAATAACCAATCTCAATAGCACTCCATATAATCATAACAACCAGAGCATTATGGGATAGAAAAAAATGTCATGAGATGTAAATAATGCTATGCAATACAATGCAATGTCAAGCAAAATGACCTTGACCCTATTGGAAGCGACCATTTTGTCACAACTCGAAATTCAGGCGTGATGGCACTTGTCTTATCCCACCAAGACAAGTCAGCCTACAACCCAACTATAACATCAAAAATGTTTAATTATAACAAAAATAAAGGTTCAATTATGGACAGTAAGTCAACTTAATGCACAAGCTTCTAATGTATTACAATTGATTCGAAAGAAATCACAAGTGTCAAATGATATTGTCTCTAGAATAGAACAAAATCATCAATAGGAGTATGAAGTCAGCCAGGATGGCAAACAGTTACCTCTCACAATCTCCATAGGAAGCTTCGGGCAAGAAAGAGTGGAGAGCATCACGTTAATCTGGGCTCGCAACCTACAAAACTGTTGTAGCAAGGGGGTTAGTACCAAATACATGGTACTCAGCAAGTGAACTAATAAACACAAAATTAAGTAATATAGAATACCGATACCCCCAACACTTGAACCAAAACACTCACAACTATAACCTAACTCATAACCTTCACAATTACACCATTCGAAAATCCTATGATCAAACCCTATAATAGTGCAATTCTCATCTATTCCACTTCAAGCCATAAGGGAAAATTCTATAGTTTATCATGTTTTCACTAATTCATTAAGTGTCATCAAATCAATACCAAAAGTAATCATGTAAGGACATAAACAAGTCAATGATATAATGAATAACCAATCTC
>JAOTQJ010122182.1:0-10559 GCA_025642045.1 Solanum sejunctum
ATGTCCATTATATCACTTTACCTTTACTGTAAAATCTGTACTGTAAAATCTGTGGACAGCTGTAATTAAATGACTAACTGATTAGTGGTAAATTATATCAAGATCGTCCCTATGCTAGGTTCTTTCTGAATACCCTCGGGCTCTACCCATCAACTGTGTTGGGATCGTCCCTATGCTATTTTCTTTTTGAACCCCCTCGGGCTCCACCCATTAACTGTATACTGTATATTTTAATTACCTTTGAGATGATTCTTTTGGTGGCCATAATATTAGAGCTATAGGGATATATAGGTAACATGTGACATGTGGATAATCACACAAGACAACATGACAATGAAAAGAGTACGTTATGTAAATAATAACATGCATGTGAATTGGAACAACTTGTGAACTTTATTCCATAATAAGAACTCATGTAACTTGGTATCCAAACATGTATGCAGTTTTAAAGGTGATTATGTATGAAATCATGTGAACCTATAGAAGAGCGTATACATGGTAAATAGTGGTGTCAGAGTTGGTGAATGCCTTTATGTACCAAAGAGAGAGCTATTTTTCATGCCAAGTGATACGAAATTAAATAATTTTACATACCTCATTGTATGACCTCATTACTATCTTGAGATAACCTTCCCTTCTTCTAACTACTTATATACAACATAATATAGGTTAAAACTAGTATTAATATCCAATAGACACACCTTGGCATCCCAATCACATACGAAAACAATACATGGGCAACAAGCGGGTGTTCATAAACCCGGGAATATTCCTTTAACCTTTCCACCCCTAATCGTATTTTACAATAGACATTAGCATGTACACATCATGTACAGAACATGTTAAGTCCATAACAGCTTTACAACAGCCCAGAAAGCACAAAACCTCACAATTCCACACAATCTAAAAACAGACAGCATAACATTACCTTCCTTCGCTATATTTCGACGTTGATAATTCCAAAACTATTCCAACTTTAACCATACTGTTCCATCACTATTTACACATATACAAAGGCCTAAACCAGTACTATACCATTACTTAATAAGTCATAAAGGACGTGAGCTAACAGCTTTACATACTACAGCCGACGAGTTTCAACCAATATGACGCTTAAGATAACTCGATAAAACGCGCTTGTTAAATAAAACCAAAATCTGGGAAGCAGCCTTAGGGTGATGTTTATAACTCAAATCATGTTAACAACACCAAGTTTACTTCATAATACAACTCATAAACCATAGAGAAATCAGCAAATCAAAAAGGAAAAGGTGCAGCAACCTTCTGCACAGTATTTGTCCAACAAATTTCAGCAAGTGTAGCTAGCATCTATTCCTTGGTTCTCATGATAAAACTATACTAAACATACAACTATAATTACTTACCTTTGATTCAAGGTTTAGAGTCTTATTAATAACCCTAAAAGAGTTGTTTCGCTGCTTCACAAAGTTGAGAAAAGTTGAGAGAAAGAAGAGAGAGCAATCTGATTTTTTTGGTGAGGTCAAGTGAACAATAAGTTGTGGAGCAGCTTTGGAGCTCTTTATATAGGGATATTGTTCCGACTATCTCTATATTTATTCACCATCCTATACCACACATATTCAAGTTGCTTACCCACTAGCTTGGCCCTCAAATTTGGGTCTTTTTTGGAGTACCAACTTGATGGGCTTGGTCTGCCTATTTTCAGCTTTCACTTACTTAGTTTTAGGCCCAATTTGCTAAGTGTATTGTGATGTATTTAGGACCTTTTTATTATACTTCTTGGGCTGAAAATGTATCCCATTTATGATACTAAAATATGGGCCAAAGTTACACCCTTAACATGAACTTTATTCATAATCGAACTTACATAAATTCGACGTCGAGCATCATCTCCGTTTAACTAGAGATTTCAAGCTAAGCAAGTAGGTGATGCACCTACTAGCTTCTAAGTCCTACAACAACCTCAATTCTCTCACTTCATTTTAAGGTCGTAATCTTCTCAATTGGACATAAAATATGCATACACGCGACCATCTTAAGCGTTAGACGCAATTATAGCCCATTGACAAGAGATTCAAGCACTTTTGAAAGTTAGTGCTAATTTGACCAAACCATGTTATGTTTCATTTGACTTGTGCTAGTATTCTAAGGTGTGGTGTGCTACACATATGGTGCAAATAGGCTTTCTGATTCACTTTTTTCAAAAACAAGAAAGATGCCAAACACAAGGCAGTGGCCATAGGACCTAGGTATGGAGGCATTATCCTTTCCCATGGTGCTATGGAATGGTATGATTTGGCCTGAAGTCATGTTAAGGGCATGCCAAAGGCTTCCCATGCAAGCCATGCAACAATAGCAAAAGAATTACTCCCAAATAAGTTAATTACGCAACCTTCACATGTACCTTTATTTGGAATAATTCCAAATGCAAACCAAACTTCATCTTTAGTCTTAACTTCACATAATATTGCTCCAAAATATTATACCAAGGATAAACCAACCGTGTTTCCAAGACCACCTCAACAATCACAAAACTAAACCAAGCTAATTTCTAAGATAACTTTCATATCAAATTTTACATAATTCGATGGGAATTCACTTGAACACTATTTTTCATGCAAATGTAGGCTTCAAAAATACCTTGAGTCGAGAAAGTTAAGATGTGGTGGTCAAAAAATAGACTCATTTCATGCATTAAAGCCCATAACTTGATTTCTAAGGGATGTTTATATCATTTTGTGAGGGTTAAAGATATGGAGTCCAAAGTCCCTTCCAATGAGTTGGTTCCATATGTAAGTGAGTTCCTTTATGTCATCCCTAATGACCTTTCCAGTACCCCTCCCGAAAGGTAGATAGATTTTGGAATAGATCTCCTTCTCTAAACTCAGTCTATCTCCATTATCCCTTACCATATGGCCCTGGCAGAGTTGAAGGAGTTAAAGGAGCAATTGAAAGATTTGTTGGAGAAGGGACTTATTAGACCTATTCAATCACCTTGGGGTGCACTGGTGTTGTTTGTAAAGAAGAAAGATGTCTCATCTAGAATGTGCATTGACTTCCGACAACACAATAGGGTCACTATAAAGAATAGATATCTTCTTCCAAGAATTGATGACTTGTTTGAGCAATTGCAAGGGGCTAGCTTTTTCTCTAAGATTGATCTTCGATCCAGTTACCATCAAGTGAGGGTGAGGGAGTACAATATTCCTAAGAATGCTTTCTAGACTAGATATGGGCATTACGAGTTTGTTGTGATGTTATTTGGGTTGACTAATGCACCGCCATCTTCATGGACCTAATGAATAAGGTATTCATACCCTACCTTGGTTCCTTCATTGTGGTCTTCATTGATGATATCTTGATCTATTCATATAGTAGGGAGGATAGTATGGGCCATTCGAGGGTTGTGTTAAAAAGACTAAGGGAGAAGATTTTGCATTCTAAATTTGAAAAGTGTAAATTTTGGTTGAAGGAGGTTGCATTCTTGGGTCATGTTGTGTTGGGGGATGGTATTAAAGCGAAACCTAAGAAGACTAATGTGATTAGAAATTGGCCTAGACCATTGACCCCATTGGATATTAGGAGTTTCTTGGGCCTTGCGGTTTACTATAGAAGTTTTGTGAATGGGTTCTCCTCTATTGCTTCCACTATGACAAAATTGACTCAAAAGAAAGTTAAGTTTGTGTGGACTAAGTGAATGTGAGAAAAGCTTCCAAACATTGAAAGATTATCTTGTGTTCGCTCTTATATTATCACATTGGATGGGCTTGAGGGTTTTGTTGTGTATTATGATGCATCTAAAGTTGGTTCGGGTTGTGTGCTAATGCAAAATGGTAAAGTCATAACCTATGATTCTAGGCAACTCAAAGTTCATGAAACGAACTACCCCACCATGATCTTGAACTAGCTGCGAAGGTGTTTGCAATAAAGATTTAGCGTTATTATTTGTATGGGGTGTATGTTGATATCTTCACCAATCATAAGAGCCTCCAATATATCTTCACACAAAAAGTTCTCAACTTAAGACAAAGAAGGTGGCAAGAACTTCTTATGGACTATAACATGGGTTTGCATTACCATCCTGGTAAGGCAGATATTGCAGAGGATGCTTTGAGTCGGGTGTCTATGGGTAGCCTAGCTCATCTGATGGTGGTGATAGGGAGATGGGTAGAGAGGTGCATAGATTGGCTAGATTAGGGGTGAGTTTGGAATATATGGGTAATGGTGTGGTTGTTGTTAATGATTCTAAGTCTTTTTTGGTTGATGAGGTGATAGGAAAACAAAATCTAGACTCATCCTTGCTTGAATTGAAGGTCTTGGTGAAAGAGGTCAAAATAGAGGTTTTCTCCCCAAGAGAGATGGAGATTTAGATATCAAGGTAGGTTATGCGTGTAATTTGTTGATGGCTTGAGGGAGAAAATTCTTGATGAGGCCCATAATTCCTATTATTCTATTCCCAATTCCACCAAAAAGTGTAGAGAGTTGAGGAATTTGTATTGGTGGAGAGGCATGAAGAGGGACATTATCAAATTTATTTCCGGTTGCTATAATTACCAACAAATTAAAGTCCAGCATCAAAGGATGGGTGGCCTAAAACAAGACATAGAGATTCCCACTTGGAAGTGGGAGATGATTAATATGGATTTTGTAGTTGGGTTACCCAAGACTAGAAAAGGTTTTGATTCTATTTGGGTGGTGGTTGATAGAATGATGAAATCGGCTCACTTTCTATCATTTAAGACCCCATATTTGGCTTAACAGTATGTGATGTTGTACATCCATGAGTTAGTAAGGTTGCATGGGGTTCCTTTATCCATCATATTGGATCGGAGTGCATAATGCACTTCACACTTTTAGAGGTCTTTTCAAAGGGGTCTTCATACAAAGCTCACCTTAGTATGGCTTTCCACCCTCAAATAGATGGCCAAGCCAAAACATTAATCCAAAAACTTGAGAAAATGCTTAGGACTTGTGTCTTGGAGCTTGTGTAGTTGGAATGATCATCTTCCATTGATACAGTGTTCCTACAATAATAGCTATCACTCTAGCATCGGTATGGTTCTTTTTGAGGCTCTTTATGGGAGACGATGTAGATCATCGGTAGGTTGGTTTGTGGTTGGGGAAGTAGCTTTATTGGGAAACGATCTGGTTAGGGAGGCTCTTAAGAAGGTTAGGATGATTAGGGAAAGGTTGAAGACAGCCCAAAGTTATCAAAAATCCTATGCTAATGTAAGAAGAAGAGACCTAGAATTCTAAGCAGGTGATTAGGTTTATTTGAAGGTTTATCCAATGAAAGGTGTGGTCCATTTTGGTAAGAAAGGAAAATTTAGTCCATGGTATGTTAGTCCTTATGAGGTGGAGAAAAGGGTTGGTAATGTATCTTATGAGTTAAACTTGCCTGGTGAAATAAATTTGGTCCATCCAGTGTTCCATGTTACTATGTTGAGGAAATATTTTGGTGATCCTAATGCCATTATGCCTCTTAATATTGTGGGTGTTGTTGACTATAATTAACTTATGAGGATGTTCTAGTTTAGATCTTAGATAGGCAAGTAAAGAGATTGAGGAACAAAGAGGTGGCATCCTTTAAGGTCCTTTGGAGGAATGAACAAGTTGAAAGTGCTACATGGGAGGCCGAAAAGGAAATGCAAAAGTGGAATACTCATCTTTTACACTTTACTCAAGCTAAGGTACTAATCCTAAGTCCCATATGTGATTTCAAGTCTTACATTTTAGCCCTACATCATTCATAAGCATTCATGTTTAAGGTTGTAAACTTATGATGATTTTACACTTATGTTGGGAATTTGAAAATGGTGTTCTACAGGTTATGTTACACTCTTCTTGGGATTGATTTGTTCATGATCATTCTTTTCTTGTACATCTCTTTGACATTCAGGGACGAATGTTCCCAAGGGGGAGATATTGAAGCGACCACAAAAGGTGACAGAAAATATGCCTGGGAATGCCCAAAATTTTAATTTCCATATATCTCAAAATCCGTTCATTATTTCAAAAATCTGACTTCATATTCGTGATCAGGAGGTCAAAATTCGGTAAAAAGGGGTATAACCGAATTTAATAGCAAAAGATTAGCAATTTCAATTTTCAAAACTGTAATTTCAAGAGAGTAGTGTGCGCCACTATTTGGTGACTGCTTTTTTTTAGTTCATCCAAATTTTTTGAAGTGCTGAGCCCAAGTTTTTTGAGACATATTTTTGCCTATACTTAGCCAAGTTTCACCCTCATATCTCCCAAAATATTTCCCAACACTCACTAAAACACTAAGCCATATTTTCACTAAAAACTTAAAAACTCAAAACCCTCATCCGGAACTAAGGATTCTCTTCAAGCTTCAAGCCTCTATCTTTGATCTTCACTAAGAACTTCTCTAAAGCTAAGGTATGCGGTGTTGAACCATTTGGTCCTTTTAGCCATGGTGGCTAAACCTCCTTTTAACTAATATTGCATGATTTAAAGTTGATTTTACATGTGGTCCTTGTATATTGAGAAATTTACTGCATGATGATTTTAGTTCATGACAGTATGGTTGTTTTAGCATGTTTTGAGATCTAAATCTTTGGTCTAATGTTGGATTTGATAATGGGTTTTGATATGAATGTCTTGGGGGTGTTGCAAGATATTGATTGGTGATTTTACAACAGATTTTCTTGCATGATTTCATCTCTAAATTACATGGTCTTTTACCCCTATTACACCCCTCCAAAAGTTTTTGATAAAATGTATGGATAGGGTTTCTTGTGGAATTGATGGTCCAAAGCTTAAGATATGATATGAATGACTATATGATGATAAAATAAGCTTATGTACATGATGAATTTTATAGGAAGTGTTGTATTAGACCATTCCCAATCTGGGAGCCTTATTGAGGGGTCAATATCTCGACCACTAGGGTGATGGGTGCTATCAGAATTAACCTGGTTGAGGGGTTAATATCTCAATAACTAGGGTGATGGCTGCTATCATCACTAACCTTGATGAGGGGTTAATACCTCATACACTAGGGTGATGGGTGCTATCATCACTAACCTTGATGAGGGGTTAATACCTCATACACTAGGGAGACCATAGTCTATGTTTCCTGTAGATTTGTATTCAGATGATCTATTTTATATCCTATTTTAACTATGAGAGTGAGCCCAATTACTTTGTTTTGGCGCTGCTCTATCTATGTATTTAGAGGTTTTTGTTGGACAAGTTATATATCTATGTTATGAGTTCTGACTCCTTGTCTCTTAATAATATTGTTTTGTAATTCATCCTGTAACACTCCACACCTTACAATATTAGTACTATGCAAATGAAACATGATATGATTTGGTCAAATTAGCGCCAATTTTTAAAAGTTCTTGAAAATCATGTTATAGAGTGATATGTGCGTCTAACGCTGAAGAGGGTCAAGTGTAAATAAGATTTAAGTTAAATTTAGGAGATCAAGGCCTTTAATGAAGTAAGAGAATTAAGATGCCTGTAGGACGTAGGAAGCTAGCAAGTTAGTCACCTACTTGCTTAACTTAAATTTGCTAGCTAAACAGAGACGAGGCTTGACGTGGAATTTGTCCAAGTCTGATTATGAATAAAGTCAATGTTAAGGGTGTAACTTTAGACTATCGTTTAGCATCATAAATAGACTTTATTTTTAGTGCAAGAAGAATATAAAAAGAGCCCAAGTACGTCATAGCAAACTTAACAATTTGGGCCCAAACCAAGTGAAGAGAAGTTTGGAAAATGGGCAGCCAAAGCCCATCAACTTTGAGAACCATTTAGTCCCTAGTGTGAGGGCCAAGATACTGCTTCACAAGATTAATAATATGTAGCATTAGGTGGTCAAGAGGTGAAAAGAAAGTCGGCCAAATTAGGCCTTTCAAAAGGTGTTACAAGCAGCAAATTTCATTCACTCTTAGACTTGGAAATTATCAGCTTTCAAAACTTTCTCTCTACACTTTCTTAACCTAGCAAAGCAGCCACAAGTGAACTTCTAGGGTTCTTGGAGAAGACCTACACCTTAAAGGTGGTGGTAAGCAAGCTTACATGTGTATTTAGTATGGCTTTTGTATAAAAAATAAGAAGTATATGCTAATATTTTTGTGCTGAAAAATTTGGACAGCATGTATTTAGAAAGTTGTTGCACACTTGCCTTTTAGTGACTTCTCTATGGTTTGTGGGATATATTATGAATAGAATTTGATATTCCTAACATATTTTGAGTTATAGATATTACCCTAAGGTTGCTTCCCTGATTTTGGTTTCATTTAACAAACGAGTTTTATTGTGCTATCTTAAGTGTAATGTTGATTGGAACTTGTAGGCTGTTCGATGGAAGACTATTTGCTCATGTCCTTCATGACTTCTTGGTGCTATTCTAAGACTGTTTCATGTCTGTTTGTATGTATAAATGTTGTTGGAACAGTTTTGTTAGAGTTGGAACAGGTTTGGAATTGTCGACATCAAAATGTAGCGAAGGGAGGTAACATTATGCTGTCCACTTGTAGGTTGTGTAGAATTATTATGTGTTATGCTTTGTGGGCTGTTGTAAGAAAGTTATGGAACTAAAAAAGGCTTCACATAATATGTACATATGAATATTTATTAGAAAATATGATTAGGGGTGGAAAGATTGAAAGAATATGCTTGTGTTTATAAATACCCACTTACTGCCCGTGTGTTGTATTTTTTGTGTGATTGGGCTGCTAATGCTAGTTTTATCACCTACTATGATGTAGATAAATATTTGGTGGACGAGAAGGTTAATCAAGGTAGTAACAAGGTCAAACAATGAGGTATCTAAGGCTACTTGATTTCGTATTACTTGGCATGAAATCTAGATCCTTCCTTGGCACATAAAGACACTTGCCAACTCCTACACAACTATTAACCATATCTTCACTCTTTCACATGTTCATATGATTCAATACATAGTCACCTTCAAATCAGCATATATGCTTAGATACCAAGTTATATGGGTTCTTGTTCCTCAATTAAGTTCACAAGTTGTTTCATCTCATACGCATTCCATTATTTATGTAATGTACTCTTTTTATTGTCATATTGTCTTTTATGATTATCTATGTGTAACATGCTACAAATATAGTCCTACAGCTCCAATATTGTGACAACTAGAAGAACTATCTCAATGGTAATTGAAAGGTAAAGTATATTGTTTATTGATGGGGGGTAGCCCAATGGCTGGAAGAATCCTCTATCCAGGGGCGATCCTATCACAGGTGGTAGCCCGAGGGGTTAAGGAAGAACTTAGCTAGGGACGATCCCGATACAGTTTTACCATTGATCAGCTGGCCATTTGCATTACATGTTGTGCACAGATTATATAGTAAAGGTAAAGTAATTAAAAGAATATAAAGTACATGATCCCACAGTATAACTAAAGGTGGTCTCTTATCCTACACCAATGTATAGTTTCATTTGAGTTGTTACTTCATATACAGTATATCCTGCCTTACATATTCTGTACATTATCTCGTACTGATGTCCCTTATAGGGGACCTACATTTTATGTTGCAAGTATAGGTGCTAGTAGATCTCCCCAGTAGGAGTATAGGACATCCAGTTGCTATTACCAAGCTTTAGGTTGCTTCGGAGCTTTGTGTCTAGAGCTTATATTTTTGTATTGTACAGTTAGTGGAGGAGGGGCCTGTCCTAACCCTTGTCATATACTTTTCCTTATCTAGAGGCTTTAGACTATGTAAATTAAAGTGTGGTCATGCCTCGTACTTTAAACACCGTGGCCCCAACAGCCTAGCCATATGCATTTCCTTTTGGATTGTTAACACTGTTTATTTTCTCAAAGGCATGTAAAACGTAAGAATACCTTATACTATGTATAGAAAGAGCATAGATACAGGTTGGTTCTCTCGAGCCTTATCGGCAATGGGGGCCAGTCCGCCCTAATGGGGCTTTGGGTATGACAAAAGGTCTATGTAGAGTCTTGTTTATCAATGTGTTATGCACCACATTTATAATCAAGAGGCTACATGGTATTTAGGAGTTGTTACTTTCTGTCACGCCCCAAGTTGCCGTTAGGGCGGACTAGCACCCTTATCGATAAGGCTCGGGAGAACCAACCTATATTTATTTGCTTGTATATATATTATAATTAACTTTATATGTTTGGCATGCTTATAAGGAGATAAATGGTTGTAATAAGGTAAAAGGAGATGTGTATAGCTAGGACATTAGGGCCATGGTGCCTAATGTACGAGGCATGACCACACTTTAGTTTACATAGTGAACAAAGCCTCTAGTCGAGAGAAAGTATCCATAAATATTTGAGAAAGGCCCCATCTTAATTAACTGTGTAATATAAATATATAAACTCAAAATATGCACAAAGCTCCGGAACAAGCTGGAGCGTGGTAATGACAACTGAATGTCCTGAACTCTACTGGGAAGATCTATTAGCACCTCTACCTACATCATGAAATGCAGGTCCTCGGAAGGGACTTAGTACGAGATAATGTGCTGAATATGTAAGGCAACAAATATTGTACATGAAATATAACTCAAATGAAATTATGCACTGATTGCGGATAAGAGAC
>JAOTQJ010122193.1:0-10558 GCA_025642045.1 Solanum sejunctum
GATACAAGAATTATGGATTAATAAAACAATATTGAACACTTACATAATTGAATTAAGAACAAGCAAATCCAACTTCAGTGAGAATCACAAGCTTAAAAATGAAATTCAAACACAAGTGTTTTCAAAGACTCTCAAATGTAATTCACTATTTTCTCTCTCTAATTATTGAGTTATCTGAGTATTAGGCGAACACTTATGAAAAATAATCTAAAAAACCTATTTATAATAAGTAAAATATAAGTCCTAACTGAAATAGGATAACTGGTTGGCACGCCAAATGAAAAGGGTTTACGGGTTGTATTGCATTCCTTGGACTGTAATCAGGGTCTTGTACAAAACTGCTGAAAATTTGGACTTTAAGTCTACGACACCTCTATACGACTCGTAAAGGGGTTTTATTTGATGAATCTCCAAAAGGTCCCAATCTCTGATGCTCAGGCATGAATCATGATCTACGACTCGTAAGATATTCCATGACCCGTCTGCATGTTGGTAAAACCAACTTCAGAAAAGCAGCCCCTCACTGAAATTGTTCACTAAACCACTTCACAGCCCGTAGAATGGTCTATGGATCGTAAAGGGTCTCGTATAGCAGCAAATTCAGCAACTTCTGCGCTTCTTCCCCAAATCAAGGTCAAAC
This sequence comes from Solanum sejunctum, assembly GCA_025642045.1. NCBI lineage: Eukaryota > Viridiplantae > Streptophyta > Magnoliopsida > Solanales > Solanaceae > Solanum > Solanum sejunctum. The sequence continues at coordinate 641 of JAOTQJ010122193.1, forward strand.
CTATAATCCTGTAAATATAACACAAAAACACATAAAACTAACTAACATCGCATTGATAACACACAAAATTTCAAATTTTAAGCATCAAAAGTGATATATTTTGACAACACATCAACATCCTCAACTTAAAATTGTTGCTTGTCCTCAAGCAACGGACTCAATCTATATAAATAATACAGTAACACATAGACCTCAACTCAATGACATACACCACGTAAATATCATACTCAGATACCTATACTACCTTTTCAAAACATAATTAGATAGTCATCTAGCAAACCAATATCGACTAGTACATCTAACAACACAACTATGACAAGTGAGGTACTCTTGACAATCCACAATCACCAAGTAAGGCTAATATTAATAATGCAATGCAAATGCCCTTATAAAAAGAAGTCACATATCTAACACTCAATGATGTTTTCATGTATGATCTTGGGACTATGCAAAATCACTCACTCTCACAAGAGATATTCATGCATCATGCCCAATACCATAGACCTATCTCTATACTCATGACTAAGACCTTCAATTACTTGGACTAGGATTACTTTAGGACTTTCTAGGCTTGTAACCGTAGGCTGAGGGGGCTTTTGTATAGTATTATGGAATATAGTTACTAGAGGCCCTCCTTGACACTGTGTTTTTCTACACTTTTGCCCTACCAACTCTGTTATTTCTATCTCATTCTCCTTTTCTCATATTTCAAGCTTTTGTGGTGCTTTCTTTTCATTTTTCAGCCTTTTGCCTTACTTTTATACTTTATTTTTCTTTTTAGCTCACAATTGAGGCATCACTTATTTTTCTTGTACCCAGTACATGATTTTTCTCCTCTTTTTCTGTATCCCTAACATCCCTCCTCATCTTTGTGTTTCACCCTTACACCAGCCACCCTCAACTTAGGCTTTTGGCCTGTGTTAAGGTGCACAATATCCGTCCTCAGAACCAAGGACACTTTTAGTAACCACCCTCAACTTAGGCTTTTTGCTTCAGTCAAGGTGCACAATGTTCAAGGAAGGACCAGGGCCAATTTCAGGATTTTACAACAAGGCTAGGTTAATCAAGTGTTTCCAAAGAATAGGTACATGTTAGGCTCAAACATTTGGAATAAGGAATATACTGCAATTTTAGTTGGTCATTTAGGCTCAGTGGGCTATTAAGAACAAAGGCCTAAGATCCTCTCCTAATCTAATTAATCTACAATCTAACTTGGAATAATAGGAAAAGTTATGAATTAGCACACAACATATGAATCTAGTAAATTAAGCTCACATTCACATGACACCAACTACATTATCAACAAAGGACTCTCAAATTATGCTTTTCATCTCAATTTATTCTCACATATCAGAACAAACATTGTCACACACCTAAATATACATGGTTGTTGTCTTACTACTAATCAAAATTTTTGTGGGTATCATTTTTCAAACAAAACAGAAAACACATGTTATATGCCATAGGTATTAGTACTATATGCTATAAATACTACCTACACATCCTAAACATGTTAGTTCAACAGAAAGTAAATATCCACGGGAAAAAGAATATAGGCAAGAAAACCTCGAGATAAAAAATTAGGGTAGTTATGGACCCAAGCTACTCAGACTTCACTAAGGCCCATAACTACCCATACCCCATCGAAAAAGATGTGCAGTTCCCCAATGCATATAATTAAAGCAAAATAAAACATAAGGGGTAAAAAATCATACCTAGGCGCCTAAGCGCCAGTGTACACCTTGGGTTGCCTCCCAAGTAGCTCCTGATTTATTATCACGGCATGACATAGATGGCTTGAGTACTCAGACTTCCTCAAGATCCCATTCATTCACAGTTTTTATCTTTTCCACATTTCCAAGGTATGCTTGGACATTTTGGCCATTCATCTTAAAAGTTCCTCCATTTCTTCTCTCCAACTCAATAGCCCATGATCAAAGACACGTGCTATTCGAAAGGGTCTGATCCATCTGGATTTAAACTTCCAAGAAACAACTTCAATCTTGAATTATAGAGTAACACCAAATCCCCTAGTGCGAATTGACGATTCTCTATACAACAATCATGTTGCATCTTTATCCTTCGTTTGTACAAGGCTACGCTCTTATATGCCTTCAATCGAAACTCATCAAGCTCATTGAGTTGGATTAGCCTAGAGTTTACTGCATCATTCTAGTCCAGATTCAACTTTTTCAGCGCCCACATCGCTTCATGCTCAAGTTCCACTGGCAAATGACATGCCTTCCCAAAGACAAGTTAGTAGGAGACATGCCTATAGGGGTCTTTAATGTTGTCTGGTATGCTCATAATGCATCATCCAGATTTCGCAACTAATTCGTTCGATTTTCATTCACAATCTTGGATAGAATCTATTTAATTTTCCTATTAGATACCTCCACCTCCCTGCTCATCTGAGGATGATAAGGCATCGCCGCCCGATGTTTCACCTCATACTTCTTAAGAAGTTTCTTAAAAAGCCTATTACAAAAGTGAGAACCTCTATCCCTGATGATTGCGTGAGGGGAGTTAAAACTTGAGAAGATGTCCTTTTTCAGAAATGTCATGACACTTTTTGCCTTCATTGCTAGGTAGAGCCACGACCTCAACCCATTTTGATACATATTCCATAAAAACTATGATGTACTTGTTTCTATGTGAGCTAACAAAAGGTCCCATGAAATCTATTCTCCATACATTAAATAACTCAATCACCATAATGGGGTTTAGAGGGAGCTCATGTTTACAGGAAACACCACCTTCTCTTTGGCATCGATCACAAGCTTTGGCGTAGTCATAGGCGTCTTAGAGGACAGTGGGCCGATAATACCCACATCGTAAGATCTTGAGCGCTGTCTAAATTCCACTATGATGCCCACCCACTAATGACGAGTGGCATGCCTCAAGTATGCTCATCCTCTCGATCTCAAGAACATAGCGACGAATAATCCCATCCGTACATACATGAAACAAGTATGGGTTATCCCAAAAGAACTTTCTCACATTATACATGAACTTTTGACGTGGATATATGTTCAGATCGGGTGGCACAATGTTACTCACCAAGTAGTTTGCATAGTCTACAAATATTTGTATCAAGTTATATGATGCTGCCAACACTCTCTTATCAAGAAACAAATCATTGATCTCCAATCCATCATCAAACTTTATCATTGCCCCATCTTGTAATCTAGAAAGTTAATCTACGATCTGATTTTCCATCCCTTTTTTATTAATGAAGTCGAAGTTGAACTTTTGTAGGAGAAGTACATATCTTATCAACCCTGGCTGTATATCCTTCTTCGATATCAAGTATCTTAGTGTTGAGTGGTCCGTAATACTACTACTTTGGCCCCCAATAGATATGACCTGAACTTCTCGAATGTAAAGACCACGGTGAGTAACTCTTGCTCGATAATAGCGTAATTCTTTTGGGCTTTGTTTAAGGCTTTGTTGGCATAGTATATGGGATGTAATATCTTCTCTTGGCGTTATCCCAATACTATGCCTAGCCTTGCATCACACATGATTTCAAAGGGCTTGGACTAGTCTAAAGCTACAATGATTGGGTCTGAAATCAACCTCTTCTTTAACTCTTCAAAGGCTTTGGCGCACGCATCATCAAACATGAACTTTGTATCCTTCTCTAGTAGCTTGCACAAAGGATGTGCAATTTTAGAGAAGTCTTTTATGAACCTCTGACAGGATCTTGCATGCCCAAGGAAGCTCCTCGCATCCTGGACTGAGATGGGTGCGGAAGCTTCTCAACCACCTCCACTTTAGCTCTGTCGACCTCAATCCCTTTGATAGATATTTTCTGCCCCAACACAATGCCTTACTTCACCATGAAGTGACACATCTCCCAATTTAGTACCAGATGGCTTTCCTCACATCTTTGCAACACAACACATAGGTGCTCTAAGCAGTCATCGAATGTGTCTCTAACCACACTAAAGTCATCCATGAAGACTTCAATAGTGTCCTCCACTATGTCAGAGAATATGGACATCATACATCTATGGAATGTCGGTTGGATGTTACACAACCTAAATGGAATCCTCTTGAATGTGAAGGTGCCATAAGGGCATGTAAATGTTATTTTCTCCTGATCCTCGACAGCAATTATGATCTGATTATAGCCTGAATATCCATCAAGAAAGCAATACCAACCCTTTTCAAGTAGTCGATCTAACATTTGATCCATGAATGGTTTAAAGTGGTCTTTTCCTATCGAAGCATTAAGTTTTCTATAGGCCATGCATACCCTCCATCCAGTGACTGGCCTCATCTAGATCAACTCATTGTTGGCATTTGGTACCACTGTGATACCCCCTTTCTTTGGAATAAACTGAACTAGACTCACCCATTCACTATCGGCAATTGGGTAGATCACTCCTATATCCAACCATTTGATGATCTCTTTGAGTATAACCTCTTATATAGGAGGGTTGAGGCACCTTTGGTGCTCAATGCTTGGCTTGTAGTCCTTGACCAACTGGATTTTACATGTGCATATCCCAGGAGGGATACCAATGATTACAATCATCCATTCGATAGCCTTCTTGAACTGTTTAAGCACCATGATAAAGGCGCTCACCTGCTCATCATTTAAATCCACAGCAACTATAACTGGCAAAGTGTTGTTGGCTCCCAATAATGCATATCTCAAATGTCTGGAAAGGCCTTCAACTCTAATACCGGTGGCTCTTCTATGAAGGGCTTTGTGCGCGGTGACTCTCAATTCTGCAAGTCAAGCTCTAGCTTGGTTTGGTGCCTAGGGCCATAAGATACCCCTAGAGCATTCACTATCTCTTCATAGTCTAGGATACCATCACTGTCGAAGTTCATCAGTGCCGCTTGCGAAGTGTCAACTTCCAATCTCACCTCAAGTGGTACTTCTGGTTCGACATCATTAACAGCCACAGTAACTGAGACCACTCTCAAATCATTATCTTTCTTTGCCTATTGACAATTGTTGAACACGACCTTAATTTTTTCTAAATCTAAACTTTAGTTGGCCCTTCTCCATGTCCACCAAATTGCGTCCAATGGCTAAGAAGGGCTTCCCTAAGATGATAGGGACTTCAAAATCGACCTTGCAATCCAAGATCACAAAGTCTATGGGGAATATGAACTTCTCAACTTTGACCAGCACATTATGCAGTATCCCCACAGGCTTCTTCACTGTATGATCAGCCATCAATAATTGCATGCTCATTGGAGAAGGGGCTACTAGTCCTAACTTCGTGAAGATTGTAAGGGACATCAAATCAATGCTGGCACCTAGATCATATAGTGCCCTTGTGAACTCCACATCTCCAATGGTGCAGGGTATGGTAAACGCACTAGGATCTTCTCACTTCTGAACCAAAGACCTTGTATCAATAGCACTATAATAAAAAAACTTTTGAAAAAGCCCTTGACTCACATTGCGCTTTTTAATGACCAGGTCCTTCATGTACTTAACATACCCTAGCATCTTATCCAATGCCTCGATGAGAGGGATGTTCATGGAGAGTTATTTAAGCATGGAGAGAAAGTGCTTGAATTTGCCTTCCTCCTCCCTCTGTTTGATTCTTTGGGGGGAAGGGAGGAGGAGGCCTAGGAATGGGCTTCAACTTCTGTGGTGCATCAACAACTTTACTCACCTCTATCCGTGCTAAGATCATCTCCTACATTTGCATCCTTGGCCGCAACTATCCCCTCTCAAACATCATCCTCATCAACTAGTGTGGGAGGATCAATTGTGCTCTTGCCACCATGAGTAGTAACCACCATACACTGCCCTTTATTCTTAGGATTCTAAACTATGTTGCTAGGCAGTGTTCCCCTCTGACGCTGATTTAGTTGAGTCAACACTTGACCAATGTTGTTCAAGTTGTTTGATAGCCACAGAATAAGACTTAATTTTCTGGTTAATGCTAGAAAACTCAGATTTCATACCCCCTCAAAGTCTCATCCTATGTATCAGGTTTCTTCAATAGGCGATCAAACATCTCTTCAATTACAGAAGTACTAGCAACTGCATCATAGTTATGTGGTGCTACATAGGGACCATTTCTGCAGCCATCTCTACGACCCGTATCTGCATCTCTTTTTGCACCCCTATTCCTATCATAATATCCTCCACAGTTGTCCCTGAAAGCTCCACCTCTATTGTAGTTCCAACCTTGGTCTCCCTCACCTTAGCGCCAATAGTCCTGATTGGACCTTTAGGCATTACTCTAGAAACCTACTGTCCAATCAGCTACAAAACACCCATCCTTGTCATAATAAGGCTTCTCATACATGGGTTCACATGGAGGATGATGAACTACTGCATTGGCTCACTCTTGGTTTTGCTTCATCATTACCTCCATACCTATGCCAATCTGGGCAAAGCTATTGCATGATTTCTTTGTTGATCTTTGCTTGCTCCGGACCAACACTGACAGTGTATGAACTTTTGGTGGATGCTCTGTCTCTCTGACCTTATTCACGATTAGTATTGATCATTCTTTCCATTTGCTTTTCGATCCTTGCAAATAGCTGATCCAAGAAAATGTCCCCCCATGATAGTGTCAGCATAAGCCTGACTATTCTAATCAAGGGCATGGTAGAAGATCTCCAACAAGGCATCATCAACTATCTTGTGGCCTGGGACACTCCTCAAACATTTAGTAAACCATTCCCAAGTAGTATTAATCGAATCATCAGGAAGTTGCTCAAAGTTATTGATCTGGTCCTTCAGCTTGAGCTCCTTCAATATAGGGAAGTACCTCTCGAAAAAGGCCTTCTGCAAGTCTGCTAACCAGGGATCGAACTATACGAGAGCTCAGATAGCCATAATGTTGCATTGCCTATAAGAGACAGTGGAAAGACACGAAGTCCCATAGCATCCGTAGATAGATTTTGTATTCCCACCACACTGTTGTAGATGAATGTAACATTATGTAGGTGTCTATGAGGATCCTCTAGCGGTAAGCCCGTAAATAGCCCACGGTTCTACAGCATCTAAAGCAACTAACTCGGGACTGTGAACTTTGTCTCTACAGTAGTGGTGGCAGCAAAATAGCTCCAGTCACCTCCATAGGCATAGGACTTAGCCTGTATTGGTTCCACTGGTAGGCATTGGCATTAATACCTTGTGGTTATAGAGCAACGTTCTCCAGAGAAGGTGGGTTCTCGTGGTCAGCATTCTCATTAGTATTCCTGTTCAGAGCTGCATTGGCCACATAACAATTCCTTTCTTGATAGCGGGTTACATTTATTTGTTGGTGTTATCTTGGGCCATTCTTCTCAGCATTCTCTAGAACTTTGGGTCAAACAGAGTTAAGGGATTTCCTTGACTCTGGATGTTAGGCATATACTACACTTACACCCTGCAAAAAAAACAACAACCTAAAATATGGGAAATAAGGATTGATGCCCAAATTTCTATTAATTAACTAAGTCTAACAGTATTTCCCGGCAATGGAGCCATGATGTCGCCCAAGTTACACCTCTTTTTAGAGGATAAAGCGGTCGTTGTCAAGATATAGAACCTAACAAAGTAGGGTCGAACCTATTAGGAATACATAGACTCAAGAGAATTCAATGATCGTAATTCTTATGGTTAACCAACTTACTTTCCCAAAGAGAAGGGGTTTACAATAGTCAATAGAAAAATAAACTAACACACACAAAACAAAAATCAATATGTAGAGAAACTAGGGTATTATGTTTTCCATGATTCCTCAACTCTGTATCACCACCACCAACAACAACAACAGCATACCCAGTTGTATCCCACAAGTAGGGTCTGGGGAGGGTAGATTGTACGCAGACCTTATCGCTACCTCATCGAGGTAGAGAGACTGTTTCCTAAAATCCTCAGCTCAAAACCCATAAGTAGAAGGACTAGATATGGCTAGAAATGACAAGATGAAAATGTAAGATAAAATAAAATAGAGTGAAATGTAAAAATGAAATAGAACGAAACGAAAAGAAAAAATGACAGAAAAAAAGGAAGGATAGCATATGACAGTCATTTACTACGATAAAATACGAGTTCTTCCACATTTCTCTTTTTTTTTTATGGATTAGCATCTCGAGATTCCTTATCCAAAAATTACGTACATTATTTACTTGGATTTTCTAAGTAATCAAATCAATCTCTGACATTTCACATGAAAATTGATCTGTTATGAACATTTGAAGTGAACGAACAGTCAATATAATGGAGAACTAGAAAATACATATAAAAAAAAATTAAAAAGATGAATTAACGAACGTGTTTAGAAGCACATCTGCACAGTACATGTTAAACAAATTTAAAATATTGTGCAACGTTCACGTCTTCGCAACAAACAATATACCACCAAAAAAGGTTGCAGAGGTATCTTAAAAGAATCTTTACTTAAATACAAATAATATAATAATTATAAGTATTATACACATCTCAAAATCAATAAATATAAAAATGCTTTAGTAGGAACCCTAGAGCTCCTATTACATTACATCAGCAATTACTTGAAGTATAAAGAACACATTTAAATTATTTTTTTTTATTTTTATATTTAAATTATTGAAAATGTGAGTTTCATATCTAAATTATTACTCTCAATAGTTTAGATATGAAAATAAAAAAAAATAATTTAGACGTAATTTTGATATTTATTTCTAAATGTAACGTACAAATAACAATTATTAGTGTATTGTTGTGGCTTTTTGTGGGTGTTAAAATTCAAGAGACAAATTCATAACTACCAAAAAAATTATTATTTTTAATATTTAATTATTATTTTTGTAGGTATTCATATTAAATATACCTGTGTAAAATTAGGACAATTGATAATGTTTTCACACAAAATATTTAAAAACTTTTAAAAAGTTATTCTCTGTTATGGATTTTTTAAATAAGGTAATTCGATTAAAATAAGGTGAGAAAATTATATTTTGTAACATAATTTTTTTATTAATCTACAATGTACTTATAGCACACCTTTTTTTTATTTTATTTTTATATAAAAATAAAATGTAGTTCTTTTGTATGACTCGTATTTTGTCACTTGTGCATCAATACTTGTCAATAATAAATAAAAATCATTACAGGCTAAATCTTGGTTAATACATCAATTAAAACTAGTGACAAAATTCCATGCTTTTCATGGTTTAATATTTATTAATGAAATTATTTTTCTAAATAGTTTAATTAAATTTTTTTAATTTAAAATAAATTTTATATGTACGTATATATTTAATTTATATAATGTTAATTATTTCATTTACTTATAAATATTATTAACATTGTAAATTTTAAGTATTATATATTAAAATAATGTTAAGTTTTTATCCCAAAAATATTATATTGTCTGATAGTAAATTATTTATCTAAGCTTTTGATAATATTTATAGATATTCATTTTACACTGTTGACACCCAATTTTTACCCTCCATGGTGTCAAATTAATCACCGAGCTTTATTTTATTTTTAACGATTTTGAACCCTTATTTTTTTTAAAAAAAAAATAATTACTGGCGCGTGGCCCTCACGCGCCCGATATATCCCTATTTCCCCAACCTTTCTTCTTCATTTCTTCCTAGCAGAAAAACAGCAAAACCCGGAAAATCCCTAATCGCCGCCGCCTCCATTCCCGTCACCTCCGAACCGTCGCCGCCGCAACCCGTTCTCTCCCACCCGTTACCTTTTCTTCTTCTTTTCCCGTTTTTCTTCAAACAACCCAGAAAATCAACGACAAAAAACCAGAAATCCGGCGCCGCTAACAACCAACAACCATTAATAAAATCGACACACGTATTAAATGAGTTGAAAAACCATCCACGCTCTGAACTTCTCGAGCAACGATGAAGATTTTGCAAAACGTTTGAAGATTTTTCAAAATCCAACAGATTTCTTGTCCCAAGGGAAGATTTTGAATTTTTGAATTCAAAGTTCGACCC
>JAOTQJ010122204.1:0-10558 GCA_025642045.1 Solanum sejunctum
ACAACATTAACCTTACTGGGGAAAAATAATGCATGCTCATTTCATAATACTTTAAGATTTCTAGACACCTTCTTGATATACACAATGAGCACCTGTCATATTTAGCAACAATCTCTCATCCTTCAAGACTTGCAACACTACCACCAAATGATTCACAAGATCTAAAGAAATCAACATCTCATCACTAGAGACCACAACAAACATATCACAATAGGGTTTTAAGACCCTATTCAAGAAACTCAATAGACACAACCGGTGCACAAGCCCACCTAACAACTCCACCAATAATCAAAATGCTCATTCTTAGTTTAAAAGGGCAATTAGGGTTATCACCTGCCCTTCTTAAAACTTGAGAACAAAACCTGAAGATCAAATCAACCTTAGAGAAGTGACAACCCCATAGTAGTCGACCAAATCGATCGAACATCCTTAACCATCATATTATAACCTTATGTATTCTACACTCATTAGAAGCATGCTATGCAAGTAGTCCAAACTACCAAAAGACCTCCAACCCATCGAGCTAATTTCAACCAAGATAACAAGACTAGGCTCAATGCAACAAGAACATGGGGTAACCCTTATAGACCCCCCTCTCAATCTATCGGTGCTAAGTCATCATCCTACAAGAATACTTATAATATTCATATACATACTTTCAAAGAGACAATAGTAATTTTTCTTTCCAAACAATTTCAAGGCACAATTGACCTTAAAAGACAAACATCATAATAATAATTCATGCTTAGACTCAAATGCAAAAATCATAATTTCATAGTTATAATATTCATGCAGAGGAATAGCCTGTTCATACAAAAAATGGTGCAAGCACCCCAAATGCTCAATAAGCCAAAAACCGAAGACATATGTATGATCACAGTATAGTAATAACCAATATTTTGTCAAATTCATACCATAAAACAAAATTGGGCTTAACTCATAACATATTTTCTCAAAATAATCCATGATATGAATGCATATGTTATGGTCAATGAGGGAATTACATGGGAAATTAAGACTCAATAGAAAATCAATATTTATATTATGAAATGGAAGTGAAAACATAATTAGTTCCACATTTAAACCCACAGTGTAATCTCTCATGCACAAATAATTCAGAAAGGGGATATGCATACTTATAATTTCATAAACCAAAAGTAAATCCTCATATAATGGTTTAAATTACATTAAAAAATCATCAAATAAGCACTCCCCATACATCAATAGAATTCTAGGAATCATAATGCTCAAAACCCAAATTAAAGTAAGCAAAATCCATGTAGGTTTTCTTGAAAATAGTTTTGAGTCTCCTCAATTGGAAGGAATCGAGGATCAACCCTTATACATATGAATCCTACTAGCACTAAGGACTAACACAAGAGATATCAACTCCCGTACTTATCGAATCACCCCACTCAAAATATTGGTCACAAAGTTGGCCTTACTTAGGGTCAACTAAGTCATAAGAGAAACAATAGAAGAGAACTTATTCAGAAACTCTAGTAATAGCCCTCTAAGCACCAAGAAGATCCTAATGTCCAATGTAGTCAAGGTCTAGGCTAATCTCTAATCACTTCTCTTACTAAGGTCCACCTTAATGCCATCACCGGGCACCACACAACCTAGGAAGGCAACTTTCTACAATCAAAACTCCCATTCCTTCTATTTAGCACCCAATTTCATCCCTTAAACTTGTATTACTACCCTCAAGTGACTCACATGCACTACTTTATTGAGGAAAAAACTATCATATCATCACCAAAACCACCATAAGGCTATGAGAGTAGGGGATACAAGATCTTATTTATGAGACTTATAGGCATAACCAGCGTACTAGTCAAAAAAAAGACACGACCTCAAACCTAATATTTCGGAAAGAGACATTCAAGGTCTCATCTACTCCCACCAATAATTCTATAAGCAAAACACCTTAGATTTAACACCTTCAATTATCATAAGATAGTAAATGTAACCCATTAGAGATCAATTGTATCTTAAGACATGAAATGGACCTATCATTTAACAACCTCTCACTCAAAGACGAGCTCATTAGATAATTGGGAGCTATATCTATAGGTCCTTCCATATATGAAGAAAAATATGCAGGCAACCACTCCATCCCAATTATGACATCAAAATCCACCGCACCAACTCCAACAAGCCACAAGGCTAGACCTAATGCAATACAAACCCAAATCAACACCTATGAACTTTCAAGCAACATTATACCCAACCAAGAGGTAAACACCAAAGGTTCACATCACAACTTGGGACACACAAGAAGCCCACTAGCAACAAAATGAAATAATTAAAGAAATAGTGAAAGTCAAAATCATCAACACGAAAACCTTCAACTTATCTTGCTTTGACTTCCTCTTTAAAGCGGCATGATCAACTAGAAGAGTAAAGAACATTTATTAGAGGGGGAAACCCTACTTATGAAGTATGACATAGACCATGAAGCAGAAAAATATTTCCTAAAATATCTCATAGCTTCCTACTCATAGTTGTGGTGCACAACACAACCAGGAATAAGACTCTACTAGATATAGTGTGCTAGACTCCGAGGACCCAACAACTTAGCACTCTGATATAACCTTTGTCATGACCTAAGCCTAGGGCCTAGATATGATCGGCAAATAAGGAACTCGAAGGATCCACAAATAACCTTATAACATATCATTACACATCCTTGGTTGTGAAAGCAATATAGAACAACATAAGAAACATAAACAAGGGGAATTGGGACTATGAGAGAGAGATAAATACTTAAGTGACATACACAATTTTTTAAAACAAGGGCAAGAAACTATGGGAAAGCTTGCATAACATCATAATCAAGAGACGAAAGAGTCAAGGCTTATACATAGACACATATCTTGTCCAACAACACCTCTATTATATAAAACTTAGTGGGGGCCAAGATAAGCAATCAAGATCACCCTTATAGTCTAAATAGAACATAAAGAAGAACGTCTCTATACCTAATGAGAGCAACATAGACTAAGGTCCTTGAAGTAGAGGACTCACCAACTAGATAGAGTAGCACGGAACTAGCCACGTGAAGGAGGAGGAGGATCAACTTGGGCTTTGATCCCTATATGCTAATATGATATAGGAAAGAGTATGCGTTACTACATTTGAATATGCTAAGTATATAGGATGCAATGCAACAAGAGATAGATATCATAATCAAAATACATAATAATAGGCAATAGGCATAATATAACAATATGGCATGTATGATCAATACTTAAGTAAATCATGCTTAAGTAACTCATGCTTATATAGGATATCATATGTGTAAAAGAGAGCAAGCTAGATTTCCAAATGTACAACCCTTTGGTAGGTTAGTGATGATGTCACCCTATCATTTAGGTGTATGCGTATGAACCCCCATCTAGGTTGGCGATAATGTCGCCCCATCACCAAGGTGGATATGTACAAACCCTCATCTAGGTTGGTGATAATGTCGCCCTATCACCTAGGTGGAGAAGTACAAACCCTTCCCTAGGTTGATGAGTATAAACTCTCATTTAGGTTAGTGATGATGTCGCCCTATCACCGAGGTGTAGAAGTACAAACCCTTACCTTAGTTGATAAGTACAAACCCCCATCCAGGCTATCTGGGTTCTTAGCTGCCCCAAATTGGGCATGGTCTAATTCAACACTTTATGTAAAATTTATCATATACATAAGCTCATTTCAATATCATATAGTTATTCATATCCTATCTCATGCTTTTGACCTTTGACTTTTCAAGAAACCACATTCGGCCATATACGAAACACTTTGAGAGTGTGTACTGCTAGTACAAAAACATGAAATTTCGAGATGAAATCATACAAGAAAATCCATTGTAAAACCATCAATCAATACCTTGCGACACCCTCAAGCAATATAAATCAAAACACCTTCTCAAGTCTTACAGTATATCAATGATTGATAGCTCAAAACATAGCAAAACAGTCCCAACCTTACATAGCTCTAACATAGTGTGTAGTGAATTTCATAATAATCAAGGCCATTTGTAAATCAAATTTAAATTATACAATTTGAATAAAAGGAGGCTTGGGTATCATCGGTGAAAGAACCTACGAAAGAACCCACATACCTTAGCTTAGATATGAACTTGGTGAAGATTGGAGATGGAGACTTGAAGCTTGAAGGAGAACCTTAATGAAATCCTTAACATTGATCTTGATTTTTGGGGCTTGAATTTAGGGTGAAATATGTCTAAGTGTTTGAGAGGATATTGGAGAATGGTAAGGATGATATGAGGGTGAAATAAGGCTAAGTATATGTATTTTCAAGTATGGGAATCCTTAGGCCCAAGACTTGAAAGTCTTGGACCAAAATAAAAAAATACGACCAAAATTTCGCGACGCAGATTACTCACTGGAATTTACATTTCTCCATAAATGAGTTCCCAAAAATTGGCATAAATTCTTCATTGGAACTCACAATGAGGTGAAATCAAGTGCATTAGATGGCTAATTAAAAAAGCTTTAATTTGGTAGGTTGGCGGCTACATACTTCTTTGTTTACGAAGAGATATACCACTTTGATATGGTTGTTTTAAAATTCAGGTTAGGCCTATCTACCACTCAATTTTTCCCCCCAAAAAATAACATCAATTCAGATTTGCAAAATAATGAATAGATTTTTAGATATATGGAAATTACGATATCGAGCACTTCCGAGTCATATTTTCTAGCACTTTTTATGGTCGTTTCAATAACAACTTTAACAATTTGAGCTAATTATCAAAAGGTGGATGAAGAAAGTCTATGGTCCTTATATGGTTAGATTATGTAGGCAAAAAGTATGTGTTAGTATGTTCAAATTTACTAAGTATGTGAGCATGTAAAGAAAATGAACTTATCAAACATGTATTAAATGTTAGATGACAAGGGAATTTGTATATAAAGAAACATATATACTAGTACGAGTAACATACCAATATGTCATGAAATCCATGATGCATACAATGCCATAATAGCTCAACATAAAGGGGATGATACCATAACCTACATCGCAAACACATGTAAGCTGCTATTACATAAATTTTCCCAATAAAAGCCTCATATCAGGTACAGAAGATTACTTGCAAAAGTTAATCTACACCACACCTTACGACTTGGTCATTTCAGTGTGATGGCCGCCTTCATTACAGCCCAGTCATTTTAGAAGGATTTCTATATATCATAGCTATCCCTTAAAGGGGCATAAACATATACCGATATTGGCACATAGTTATGAGACTTTGGTATTGGACCTTTAGAGATAGCCACTCTCCCACAAGTTCGCTTAGTTCTGGTCATCCTCCCACAACAATACATATGCACGTACATTGTTTGAAAAGAGGCATAAGTCCTTCCAAAACATTTTCGTTCATACTTTGGCTTAGAAGTAAACATTCTTCATAATCATGCACATTTTGGCTGAAAAGTCAAATTATACTTTACTTCATACTTTCATGCATAGTAATAGCTTATTCACATATATCAAAATGGGTAAACACCCCGAGTTGCTCAAACAGCCATATTATAGACATTCATGTCGTCATATTCTTGTCATAGCCATACTTTTCATCAAAATCATTTTCATAAACATACTTTGGTCCTAACTCACTTCATAATCTTCACAAAACCCAATGCTTATGTGTGCAAATGCCATGAATGATGAGATAATAGCATGGGTTATATATATTCACACTTAAATCAATAATATAACAAACAATTCAAGTAAATTCACATTTAAATCATACTTTAGATGATACATGCTTAAATCTACCTTTAAAGGGGACATGCATATTCAAACCTTCCTAATATTAATGCAGTTCATCATATTAGGGATTAAATCACTTTAAAAAAATCAATTTAATGTAGCACATATCCCAATTGTACCAAATAGACAATAATTTAATAGCCCAACATTCAAAGTAAGCTTAATTTCATAAAAATCAAAGAGAAAGAGTTTGGGGTCTTTATGGTTGAAAGGGGCCATGAATCAACACCACATACCTTAGACAATCAAGAAGAACAAATAAGAAATTGATTAAAGAAGAAGGACCTTCCTTAATCTTCAAACTAATCTCCAATGGCTCACTTGAGAAGAATCTCTAGATGAGAAAATTTTGAATATTCTAAGTGTATGAAATTAATATGAATAGGATGGGGTCTTCATGGTTGAAAGGGACCATAAATCAATACCACATACCTTAGATAATCAAGAAGAATAAATAAGAAATTGATTGAAGTGAAGGATTTTCCTTAAGCTCCAAGCTAATCTCCAATGGCTCACTTGAGAAGAATCTTTAGATGAGAGAAATTTGAATATTCGAAGTGTATGAAATGAATATGAATATAAATAGTGATGTACAGGTATTTTCAAAGGTTCAGGATAGGTTATAAAGTCATAAATGACCTTTAGAAATAACCAAAACTAAAATAAAGTCATTAATAAAATAAGCTTTAAAATGTTGCAAGGGGTCTCGTAATGAAGGCATACAAGTCATGTGAAGTCACATGGACCGTATAGGTTCTTGTGAGACAACACTTCAAAAGATTCACACTAGCCAACTTTGAGGATGGCAATTCTATACTTAGAAAAATTTTAGGCCAACACCCTTATAGGCCACCACATAATTCATGTGGTGCTACACGACCCGTATAGGGGTTCATGTGTGATGTGCCTTAGTAAAAAATGTGGATTTCAATCCCAATGCCCCTTTTATGAGCCACTACATGATAGGTGATGCATCACACGAGTTGACAAAGGCTCAGTGAGGGATTCCTTATTCTTGAACTCCCACTTAAGCTCTAGCACTCAACATGCAAGGCCAAGGGCCACCACAAGACTCCTGGACATGGACAGTGAGATGTCACAGGACTCATAGAAGTGATCTTGTTGTGTCACCTTAGTCAAACACTTTTGTAAAACAAATTTCTATACACCACTAAGGCCTCATAAAGTTTGGCTCCTTACAATATAGCTGCTTCGGGTGTCAGCTTTAAAGCACCAGGATCGAGAGTCTCATTATCAACCATTAGTGCAGTTTCAACTAGCTTATTCCTACCCTTGTCCTCTCTATCCCTTTGAAACTTTGCCTCTATTCAATGGATATCAATGGAGGATGATAGAGTGATAATGGAGGCTGATGGAGTCATAACAACATCGGTCTTTTTATCAAGTGGAACTCCAAATCATCTACAAAATATAGTGATAAGTCTAGGAAATGAGAATGATTTGTTGAGATGCTTCCTTTTTATGAAAATATCTGGGGAAATTATTGAATCAAGATTGAGTTTCCAGCGGTCTATGATGCATCCAACTAGTGTCTCCTTTGAATGTCAAAGAATTGACTCATTTTGGGATGGCTGCCAGAACATTTATCTCTTTATTCTCAATTATATCTCCTTTCTCCAACTAGGATGGAGCTGGAATAACAATCATTGGGGCCAGCCAAGCTTTGATATCAGCAAAATTTGTCTCCTTTATCATTTTAGTAAAATCATAGGTGTACCATTGTTTAAAGATTAAGATATCATTAATATTTGTTTCACTGGATTGAACTACTACACCTCATATTTCTATAAAATCATTAGGCTTAGGAGTCACCCAACCCCTGATATTTGGTATAAACTTGGAATAAGCTTTAGAAAATTCTCTAACCTAGCATGGAATGTAAGGATCCCAAGGTGTGGCGAGTCTTTGAAAATGATGAAACTTTAAAGTATCCAATTCCTCGGGGTGCCAATCAATGACCACATTAATTGACAATTGTCTCTCCTCTAATATAGTTTTGAGCCCTACCTCTTTTAATCCATTAAAGAGTCTAGGGGCCAT
This sequence comes from Solanum sejunctum, assembly GCA_025642045.1. NCBI lineage: Eukaryota > Viridiplantae > Streptophyta > Magnoliopsida > Solanales > Solanaceae > Solanum > Solanum sejunctum. Next base: position 7,852 of record JAOTQJ010122204.1, read on the forward strand.
TGTTGTAACACCACACATCTTACCTGTACTAATCCTATATATATGTAATATAATATGTCTTGGTCAAATTAGTAAAATGGGACAAGTATATTCATAAGTATTTTTAATAGTACTTGAATTTCACATTAGAGGGCTATATGTATGTCTAACGCTTAAGATGAGCGAGTGTATATAAGTTTTAAGTCAAATTAAGGGGATTGTAGCCTTAAAAATAGTGAAAGAGATGAGGAGATTGTGGGACTTAGGAAGCTAATAGGTGAGTCACCTACATGCTTAGTTTAAATAGGCTAGGTAGATGGAGATGAGGCTCAATACTGAATCTATCCAAGTCCGATAATGAGTAAACCCCAAGTTAAGGGTGTAATTTTAGCCAATGGTTTAGCATTATAAAGGGATAATATTTTCAGTCCAAGATGAACAGTAAAATGGGCCAAGTATATTCACAACCAACTTAATGATTTGGGAATAAACTAAGTGAGGGGAAAAGAGAAAATGGGCAGCCAAGTCAGGTCAAATTGAAGCCCAATAAGGCCCAACTGAGAGGGCCAAGCAGGTGCATCACCACCTTGCTAAGATGTGGCTTAAATTAAAGGGGAAAGTTGGCCCAGAGTGGCCACTTTAAAAGGGGTTCAAAACTATCATCTTCAAGTCATTTTAACATAGACAAAAAATCAAAATTTTCAAAGATTTTCTCCTTGCTCTCGCTTGCGTTTACAAAGCATCCACAAAAAATATTATGGTTCTTGGAGAAGCCCTACACTTTGTAGGTTAATATAAGTAAGAATACCTATGTATTTACTGTAATTTTTTCATGAAAACAATAGTAGTAAGCTGGTTGTGCATGTTTGAAATATTGCAGTGAATTTTATGGGCCTACTGGACCAGAAGTTATGCCAAAAGTGAGAGAAACCCTATCCACCATGTGTTCCAAGAGTTGCTGCTCACTTTCATTATTTATTTGGAGACTTTCCTCTTTTTTTTTTTAAATATTATGAGGAAATTTTGATGTTTTTAATGAGTTTTAGTTCGGGAATAATGTAACAATGTTGTTGCACCATTTTTGTTTTCCTTACAAATGAGTTCTTGCATGATCTCTTAATTTTGCTTTTAGTAGGAAATTTAAAATTGTGGTCTTACATCCTCCATATATTTTTGGACTATTTTAGGACTATTCTTATGGGTAAATATGATGAGAATATTTTGGTTGAAGTTGGAAAAAGACTGGGATTATTAACGTCAAAATATAATGAAAGGACGTAACACTATGCTACTTAACTATGGGTTGTGTAGAGTTTTATGTGTTGTACTTTGTGAGTTGTTGTAAGCCTATTATGGGACTAAAACAAGCTAGATATGGCATGCATATCTGAATGTGTATTAGAAAATATAGTTAGAGGTAGAAAGATTGAAAGAATACTCTTGGGTTGATAATCATAAGCTTGCTGCCCAAGCGTTATTTCTTTATGAGATTGGACTACCAAGACGTGTTTATTAGCTACTAATGCTAGTTTTATCACCTTATATATTGTAGATAAATACTTGGGGATAAAGGAGATTACTTCAAGGTAATAACAATATGGTACAATGAGGTATGTAAGGCTACTCATTTTTGAATTATTTGGCATGAAATCTATATTTTTTCTTGGCACATAGTGGTACTTATCAGCTCTGACATAACTAATAACCGTGTCTCTACTCTTTAACATGTTCATATGTTCCCATACATAGAAATTTTCAAATCTACATACATACCGTGGAGGCCAAGATACGTAAATTTCTTTTTTTTCTAAATAAAGTTCATGTGTTGTTTCGTCACCCACACATTTTATTGTTTGTGTAACCTACTCTTTTCATTGTGGTATTGTCTTGGATGATTATTTATATGTCACATGTTATATCTACAATCCTACAACTCAATTGTTGTGACCACCAAAAGAATCATCTCAAAAGTAAACAAAATTTAAAGTGAAGTTGCTTATTGATTGGTGATAGCCCAGGGTGGAAGAATCACATAGCATGGCTCAATCGCAAATTATGGGGGTATTCCATATGTCAAGGAAAAGCCCAGCATGGGTCTATCCTGATATTGATTTACCTGCCACAACCCAAACTATCGCCTAGATGTGACACGGTGCATGGGGAACCCAAAGGAACCCCAAGCAAGCCACTTAATATATCATTACACATCCTTGGTCACGGAAACAATTTAAACAACAATAAAAGAGTAGAAATAAGGGCATAGGTACGAAGGGAAAACCTTCATTTCATAGAATATCAAGAGAGTCAAAATTAGTCAAGCTTAAACATCCTTACATATTTGTCCAACAAAACCTCTAAACATAGAACTTAGCAGGGGCCAAGATAAGCAACTGTGTTCACTATCATAATAGTGAAAAGCGGTAATCCAAATATACAAGATGTAGACTAAACATAAGCATGAGAGAAGATAGATATTGTCCTCGGACATAAGGACTCACCAAAAGCTAATTTGAATAATCTATCTAGCAATGTGGAGGAAAATCAATAGAAGCTCTAGTTCATACATGGTGATATCATGTAGGCATATTATACGTGTTAGTACATTTGAATTTACTAAATATATAGGATACAATGCAACAAGAGATAGGCAACATAGTCAAAATCCATAAGCATAGGCAAGTGATAGTATAATATCAATATGGCATGCATGATCAATGCTTGAAGTAAA
>JAOTQJ010122224.1:5373-17598 GCA_025642045.1 Solanum sejunctum
ATTTCACTCAATTTCAAGTCTCCATTCCAATCTTCATCAAGAAATTCTTCAAATCTAAGATATGTGGATTTTAACTATTGGTTCCTTTCACCCATGGTGCACAAGCTTCCTTTTTACATAAATCTCATATTTCTAAGTTGATTTACTTATGGGTCTTACTTAATATTAATTTGACTATGAACTATATTGGGGTTTCATAAAAGTGTGACTGTTTAAGTATATTTTGAGTTATGAATATTTGATATATCTTGAGAGTTAATGAAGGGTTTTGATGTATATTGCATGAGGGTGTCAACAAGTATTGATGGATGGTTTTACATTAGATTTACTTGAATGATATCAATCTTGAATTACATAATTTTATACTAGCATTACACACCCGCCAAGTGTTTGATAAAATATCTGGTTAATGTATCTTGAGTGGTTTAAGGCCTGATGCATGGTATATGAATTAAGTGACTTTATGATTATGAAAGGATGGTACATGTATATATATATATATGTTGTTTTCATGAGAGGTATGTATTATGTTGTGAGTTGATCATAGCCAATTGGGGATTGATGACTCAATCACCTTGGATGGAGGTAACAAGCCATCAGTTGATTTGGGGGTTTGTATCTCAATCATTCTCTGTAGAGGGTGATCATTTTCGTCAACCAATTGGGGGGTTGGTACCTCAATCATTCCCAATAGAGGGTGGTCATGTCCGTCAACCAATTGACTAGTTGGTATCTGAATCACCTCAAATAGGGCTAGTAAGCTATAAACTAAGTGAGGGTTTGGTACCTCAATTACTTCTGACTAAGGGTTGTCATGTCTGTCAACCAATTGACGGGTTGGAACCTCAATCACCTCTAAGGGGTTGTCTACCTTGAATTTTAAGTATTTAGTTTGCTTTGTCTATAGAGATGGTCTCTTCCTTCATATATAATATGTCCTACATAAGTATATTTACTTTAAGCATCATTCATACAGGACATATTATTGTTATGCAATCCATTACTTATGATATTACATTTTGCCTATGTTGCCTATGTCTTATTGCATTGTATCCTACTTATTAGTATATTCAAATGTACTAATGCATACTCTATGCTTACAAAATATTACAATGTAGGGACCGAAGCTCCCATTGATTCTCCTTCACGTGGCTAGACAAATTGTTCAAGTTAGCTTTGGTGAGTCCTCATGTCGGGGCACAATATCTATCTTCTTTCATGATTATGCTTAGCCTACATCTTGTATATTTGGGAATACTTATGGCCTAAACCCTCTCCCTTAGTTCTAATTTCCCTTGTTTATATTTTCTCTTGTTGTTTATCTTGCTTCCACGATGAAGGATTTGTGTGTGATATGCTAAGGGGTTTGTTGGGGTCTCTTCGGGTTCCCTATTTAGCATGTCACGTCTAAGCCCTAGTTTAGGTCATGAAAAAATTGGTATCAAAGCACTAGGTTGTTAATGGTCCTCGAAATCTAGCACACCGCGTCGACTAGAGTCTTATTCATAAATATGAAATGTGCCACAACTATGAATGAGAGGCTATGAGGCATTTTAGGTAATATTTCCCTTCTTTGATATATGTCATGCGATAAAGTTAAGTCCCCTAAGTCTTATTTCTTATTTTAGTCATTGCATTTCAGAATATATCTCAAGCTACTTAGGATGGTGATATATCAAATGTGGAGTTTTGCAATGCTCTGTGGGTATTGGTCAAAAGGTGACAAAATTGACTACTCAACTCAATCAACAAGTGAGTGCCCCCCATACTTCAAGTGGTAAGAGGAAGGAGAGAGGGGCCAAGAGGGCCTATATTAAAGGAAAGTTCCAAAGTCCCAAAGGTGGTGGTGGTGTGTTTCCTTATGCTAAGTGCTCTAAATGTTGTAAGATTCATGGAGGCCCATGTTTTAGAGGCACCAATGCTTGTTATGGTTGTGGTAAGGTGGGGTACAAGGTTGTTGATTGTCTTCATGCTCGAAAAAGGTGTAAAGATGGTCAACATCAAGAACAAAGTGGTCATGTTGATGAAGAGGCTCAAGGATTTGAGGTGACGCCAATGTTCTTACCGGTATGTTAAAGTTTTATTTGACTTTGATGCGTGTGCATTGATGGGTCTGGGTGCCACTATCTCTTTCATTATCCCATTTGTTGCTCATATGATTCGTGTGTGTCCTGAGTTATCGTGTGAACATTTAGTGTCTACCGTATTGGTGAGTCTATTATTGCTAAGAAAGTCCATAGGAATTGTTCTGTAGTCATATTGCATAGATCTTGTCTTGTGACTATGTTGAATTAGATATGATGGATTTTGATATTATACTTAAGTTGGATTAGTTGCATGTATATTATGTTTCAATTATTGGTAGGACCCATAAAGTTAGATTCCAAGTCCCCAGTGAACCCATTCTTGAGTAAGAAAATCATTATGCGATGGTCAAGGGTAGATTCATTTCTTGTATTCAATTACATGAGTTGTTTTCTAAGGGGAGTCTCTATCATCTTGCGATGGTTAGGGATGTTGAGTCCAAGTTCCATCCTCTAGGGTCAGTTTCAGTGGTTAATGAGTTCTTCAATGTCATTCGTTATGATCTTCCTGGTGTTGTTTGCATAGAAGAATATTGGTTCCCTTAGAAAATTTATCGATTGTTGGCAACTTATTAGGGTCACCATAAAGAATGAGTACCCCCCTCCCAAGGATGTTCGATCTATTTGACCAACTTCAATGGGTTAGTCACTTCTCTAGGATTAATCTTCGGTTTGAATTTTGTCCCCAAGTGAGGATGAGGGTAGGTGATATTCCTAGCTACTATTTCGGGCTAGGAATGAGCATTTTGAGTTGTCAAGGAGTTGATTAGTTGACTTATGAACTAGTTGTGTTTATGGATTTCATGAATAGGGTCTTAAAACCTTACCTTGGAATGTTTGTGGCAGTCTCTAGTGATGATGTATTGATTTATTTAAAGCATATGGCTCATTTAAGGGTATTGCTACAAGGATTAAGGGAAGAGAAGTTGTATGCTAGGTATGGAAAATGTGAATTTTGGTTGAAAGGGGTTGCCTTTCTAGGTCATGAGGTGTCGGGGGATGGTATTAAAGTGAATCCTAAAAAGATAGGTGTGATTAGAAATTGGACTAGATCTTTGACTCAATCGAAAATTAGGAGTTTCTTATGCTTAGTGGGTTACTACTAGAGTTTTGTGAATGAGTTTTCTTCTATTATTTATCCCATGACTAAGTTGACTCAAAAGAACGCTAAGATTATATGGACGGATAAGTGTGAAAGGACTTTCCAAACCTTGAAGGATAAGCTTGTCGTTGATCCTATCTTTTCTATATCGGAAGGGTTTGTTGTGTGTTGTGATGTTGCCTGAATTATTTTGGGTTGTGTTTTAAAGCGAAATAGTAAGGGGATAGCCTATGATTTTAGATAATTTGACATGCATGATAAGGATTATCCTATGTATGACCTTGAGTTAGCCGCCATAGTATTTGCTTTGAAAATTTGACATCATTATTTGTATGGGGTGCATGTTGATGTGTTTACCGATCATAAAAGTCTCTAATATATGTTCATCCAAAGGATCTTAGCTTGAGACAAAGAAGGTGGTTAGAACTTCTTAAGGATTATGAAATGAGTGTGCATTATCATCCCGGTGAGACTAAAGTTGTGGTCGATGCTTTGAGTAGGGTGTCCATGGGTAGCCTAGTTCATATTGATGGTAGTAGCAAAGGGGTGGCCAGGGAAGTCCACAGTCGACTAGATTGATGGTCAGGTTGGAAGAGATTGACTATGGTGATATTGTGGTTGTTGGTGGTTCAAATATCTTCCTTGGTTGATGAGGTAGAATCGAAGCAAGATATTGACCCTCCTTGTTAGAATTGAAGGCTTTAGTGAGCATTGGCAAGGTGGAGGTTTTCTCCCAAGGGGAAGATGGTACCCTTAGGTACCACCAAGGTAGGTTGTGTTTGCCTATTTTTGATGACTTGAGAAAGAGGGTTCTTGATGAGACTAATAATATCTGTTGTTCTAGCATTGGTATGGCTCCTTTTGAGTCCCTCTATGGTAGGCGTTCTAGATTACCGGTTGGGTGGTTTGAAGTAGGTGAAATGACTTTGTTGGGTCCATATCTGGTTATGGAGGCTATGGAGAAGGTGATATTGGTTAAGGAAAGGTTGACAACAGCCCAAAGTTTTCAAAAGTCCTATGCCGATATGAGGAGAAGGGATCTTGAATTCAAAGTTGGTGATTGGGTCTATTTGAAGGTTTCACCTATGAAGAGTGTGGTCCAATTTGGCAAGAGAGGTAATTGAGTATAAGTTTTATGAGTCCTTGTAGTGTTTTGAGGAGGATTGATTAGGGTGCATCAAATGGGGGATTGCCTATGGATATGGATAAGGTTCGTTCGATTCTTCATGCTTCTAGGATGAGGGGATGTGTTGGTGATTCTAGTGCTATAAAACTCCTTGAGGTATTGGTGTTATGGAGGATAAGTCAGCTTAGGAGAATATCTCGGTGAAGATATTGGATGGATGAGTGGAAAAAGTTGATTAATATAGATGTGGTGTTCATCAAGGCCCTTTGGAAGAATCATCAAATCGATGGTCTCTCTCAGGGAGCCAAAGCGGGCATGGAGAAGCAATAACCGTACCTATTTCATTGTATTCAAGCTTATGACAATAAATCAAGTTCTTTTTATTATACTAAGTTTTAAGTTTCAGCCCCTATGTCATTGGCATGCATTCATGTTTATGTTAACAAGTTCATGATGATTTTGACACTTATGTTTAGACTTTGAAAATAGTGTTTTAAATGTGTTTTTGCATTCTTGTTGGGGATGATTTGTTCATGATTACTCTTCTTATGTACGTTTCTTTGACATTCAGGGACGAATGTTCCCAAGGGGGAGATATTGAAACAACACCTAAAAGTGCAGAAAATGTGCCTCACAAGTGTCCGGAATCGTAATTTCCATATATCTTAGAATTTGTGTATGATACAAAAAATCCAAGTAGATATTGTTGATTAGGGGGAGAAATTGAGTGAAAAATGAGTCTAACCCCGATTTTAGAGAGACCAAATCACAACTTCAATTTTCTAAGAATGCAATTTCTACTAAGTGTTCGCGCCCCTAGTGCGACGCGCCTTTGGCATGCATAAGTGTTATTTTTGCGTAGTTATTTTTACTTCAATCCAAGACTTTTGGTTCTTAGGCCTAAGTCTTTCCATGCGTAAAAATAGCTATACTAGCATATTTCACCCTCATATCATACAAGACATTCCCCAATATCTATCAAACACTTAGACAAATATTTTACTCAAAATGAAGGTTTCCAAACTCATTCCGGATCTTAAGGATTTCACTCAAGCTTCAAGTCTCCATTCTAACCTTCATCAAGAAATTCTCCAAAATTAAGGTATCTAGGTTTTAACTAGTGGGTCCTTTCATCCATGGTTCCCAAGCTTCCTTTTTACTCATGTTTCTAAATTGATTTACTTTGGGTCTTACTTAGTATAAATTTGACTATGAACTATGTTGGGGTTTCATAAAAGTGTAACTGTTTAAGCATATTTTGAGCTATGAATCTTTGATCTATCTTGAGAGTTGATGAAGGGTTTTTATGAAAATTGCATGAGGGTGTTACCAAGTGTTGGTGGGTGGTTTTACATTGGATTTATTTGCTGGATTTCACTTTTGAATTGCATAATTTTATACTAGCCTTCCATACCCGCTAACTGTTAGATAAAATGTTCAGTTAATGCTTCTTGAGTGGTTGAATGCCTAATGCATGGTATATGAGTTAAGTGACTTTATGATAATGAAAGGATGGTATATGAATGTGTTGTTTTCATGAGAAGTATCTATTGTGTTGTGAGTTGACCATAGACAATTGAGGGTGATTCCTTAATCGCATCGCATTGGGATGGTGAGCCATCAACCGATTATGGGGTTGGTACCTTAAACATTTTTGGCGAAAGTTGGTCATATCCGTCAACCAATTGGGGGGTTGTTACCTCAATCATTCTTGATGGAGGGTGGTTATGTTTGTCAACCAATTGAGGGCTGGTACCTCAATTGCCTCGAATGAGGGTAGTAAGCCATCAACCAATTAAGGAGTTGGTACCTAAAGTACATCCGATGGAGGGTGGTCATGTCCGTCAACCAATTGACTGTTGGTATTTCAATCACTTCTAAGGGGTGGTCTACCTTGAATTCCAAGTACTAAGTTCGCTTGGACTATAGAGATGGTCTATTCCTTCACATGTAATATATTCCATATAAGTATGTTTTACTTCAAGTATCTTCATTCATGACATATTATTATACTATCCATTGCTTACGATATTGCATTTTGCCAATGTTGTCTATCTCTTGTTGCATTGCATCATACATACTTAGTAGGTTCAAACGTACTAATGCATACTCTATGCCTACATGATATTACCATGTAGGAACCAGAGCTCCCATTGATTCTCCTTCACGTGGCTAGTGGATTGTTCAAGTTAGCTTTAGTGAGTACTCATGTCCGAGGATAACATCTATCTTATTTCATGATTTTGCTTAGACTACATCTTGTATATTTGGGAATACTAATGGTCATTACTATGAGGGTGAGCCCAGTTGCTTGTCTTGGCCCCTGCTAAGTTCTATGTATAGAGGTGTTGTTGGACAAGTTATGTATTATGCTTAATTTTTGACTCATCTATGTTATTCAACTATTAAACTCTCTCCCTTATTCCCAATTTCCTTTGTTTATGTTTTCTCTTGTTGTTTATCTTCCTTCCATGATTAAGGATGTGTGCATGATATGCTAGGACGCTTGTTTGGAATCCCTTCGGGTTCCATTCACCGTGTCACGTCTACGCCCTAGTTTTAGTCATAAAAAACTGGGTCAACTTTTTTTTTAATTAAATTTTGGCCTTCGGTCCATTTTATTAATTTGCAAAGAGGCTAAAAAAAGCCAGATACAACACTGTCTAACACAATAAAACAAGAACCCAACTAATTAACCTAAAACCTGACCTAATGTCCCTACCGCCATAGATCAGATAAAAGAGTATGTGGGAAGCCAGGGTTTCTAAAAAGAAACTCTGCAACTTCCTTTCTGCTCCTCATCATCTCCCAATGATGCTTCTGCCATGGAATTCCAACCAAAGGTTTGAGCTAAACAACTTATGGGTCTATAACTATTTGCATGTGATGTGCATGTATTCTTCGACCATCAGCTCTCAAAGGTAGGTTTTGTTGTTGACTCCTTCTTTTCAGATCTTGTTTTGCAACTTAAGTCTGAGGCTTATCAGGTGTCCTATCTGGTGAAGCTTAAATGATGAAAGGGCCTGGTACCACTGACGCATACCAGACCATGTAAGAAAACTTCAGTTTGCTTTTATTTCGATCTTCAAAGTATGTCCATTCTACTAATCTGTAACCTCTCTTTAGGTTTTCAAAAGTTGAAGATGAGTTGCTCATGCAATGTTAATCATAGATCCTTTATGTATGCCTATGCTGAGCTCTATCCTAGTTCCTCCTTTTGCTAGTTTTTGCATTTTATGATAGCTGACTCAGCTTAGGTATTACTTAGTTTAGTTTGACTATGAATTGCTATGTAAATATGAGTGGTATGCCACACTCTAGTCAATATCTTAGTTGCCATGAATTTCTATAGTATTGTCATTAATTCATTTGGTTTTAATCCTTAGTGATGGGATTTGTCTCTTATCTATATATAATATCTTACATGATATGCTGGGTAGTTGATTAAAACTAAGGAATACCTTCTTGCATTCTTGTTGTGTTACCCAATTTGCTATGTGGTTAGCTAGCTAGTTGCCTTCTCTGAATGTATGTTGAATTGATATGTCCATTTGTTATTTAATATCTATAATGTCCTCAACAATATGACATATGTCCTATGGAATCTTCCATTCACCCTATAGGATTTTCACTATACTTAGAGTCAGACTCTATTATTATGTGATTTAGATTTCTTCTGTTGCAGTATTCTGGAACTTTCTAAACTATTGTAATCTTTGACATTATGTTGGTGACTATCCCTATCAAATTAGACTCTGCATAAACCAGATCTCCATGCACATCCCTTTTACAAAAGCCATAAGAACTCACTCCTGGGTTGCCCTTACTAGCTCTATCAGTGTTGCATTTGTACCAACCCCTTTCAGGGTGAATCCATTTCACTATTTTGTAGTAGAGTCTTGGTCTGAACCCTTGAATTAGTTCCAAGATCTCTAACTACCTTCTAGGAACATTTCTCCATGTTGGGAATTTCAACCTTATTAACTGATGTAAGATTCTTTCACAATTGTCCTGAAGCATTATGTAAGTGACTTGATTCCATACCCTATCTTATTCCTCCTTCCAAATCTCCTAGAGTGTTGCAGGAACATATTTAAGGATTGACCTATCCCTTTCTTTGTCAATAGAGTGCCACCAATTTGTTAGGACTTTTGCAAATCTATGTCCTTCCAGCCTGAGACCTGCACAGATAACAAAATGTCTCCACAACTTTTGGGCTACGGTGATTGCTAGAAATAGGTGTTCCATAGTTTCCTTCACTCTCTCATCATACCAATAGCATGTGCAAGCCATAGAAATTTTAAACCTCTTCAAATTATCATCTGTGGGAATTCTGCCCTTGATAGCTCTTTAAAGAAAAAAGGCTATTTTCTGAAGATGCCCCTTTGCCCAGATATGATTAGCCCACTCCACCTTTCTTCTCGTTTTTATGATAATCTGGAATGCAGACTTGGTAGTAAACTCTCCTATGGTACTTCTTAACAACTAAGGTTTGTCCATTGCATCCCTGGTTATAGGCTTTATCCTAGCAATAATCATCTCTAACATTTCTAGGGATAGAGTATTCCTCAAAATATCAGATCTCCATCTATTTTTAGCTACCTCCAGGAATTCTTTTACCTCCACCTACTCTTCTATTACCAGTTCCCCTTCAATGTAATAAAGAGCTCCTAACATGGTCCAATTATCAAACTAGAAGCTAGCATTGCCTTGCTTTAACTGACACTATATGAAAGGCTCCATCTCATCTCTTATAGCTACCATGCCCTTTTCATATATGTGATGCACCTATACTCCAAACCATTAGAGGGTGTTTCACATTACAATATTTGTTCCACATGTAGGTTCCCCATACTGTGCCCACTAATGTTCTAAAGTTCCACCATAGCTTGGCATACATTGCTCTCTTCACCTAAAATAAAGATCTCAATCCCAATCCTCCTTCTTCCATTGGGTAATACATGTCTTCCCATGCCACCAAATGCTTCCTTCTTTAAACCCCTGTGTTACCCGAAAGAACTTGGCAAACACCTAATCAATCTTCTTTATTGCCCAGCAGATAATAAATATAGAGGCAAATATTGCAGGACATGGTTAATCAAAATTTGTTTTCCTCCAAAGCATAAATACTTGTTTTTCCATGATAGGATTTTTCTTGAGACATTCCTCACCGTATCTTCAAAGTAAGTACTTTTCTTCCTCCCATAATAAACACGACAATTGTCATGATCCGAACCTAGGGTCTAGGAGTGACATGGCTAATGGGAACCGAGAAGTCCTCAAACAAGCCTCAAAGTATCGAAAATTCATATCATTGGTTCAACAATATATTTTAAAAAATATAAATACGTAGTTCTAAGGGATGGAAAAATAGGACACACTATGGAAATATTATAGGGAAAGAGATTAACATGGATTCACATAACATGTAACACATAAAGACTAAGGGGCGAGTAAGTATGACTCACTCTATGGGGGCAATTTGGGACTTAGGATCTTCCACATTTCTACATCAAACATACATAAATATCATAATTCTCATAACAAATCCATAATAGCTATATCCAAAAGATATCCATAACCGTAAGCTCCAAACACAATTATAACACATAGATCCAACAAGAGTCTACAAGATATCCCACAATGCCTCCAGTCATAAGATGGGATAGGGGCCATATGTCCCGAGCTCACCCTCAAGTAAAGATAGCAGAAGCAAAATCTACATAAAATAGAGGAATGATTCCTTGTCCTTAGAATATAGGACTCACTAAACAAGCCAAAAGTTAAGATCCTAGCTAAAGTCGTACGGTGGATGATCGTAGTCCTCAGTCCCTACAAGGTGAGATCATGTGGGAAAAAGTATGCATTAGTACATTTGAATGTACTAAGTATGCATGGTGCAATGCATATAACTTACCAAAACCTACATACGATGTTGGATGATAAGGGCACATAATATAGAAAGAGATATATATAGCAAGGAATATAGTATAACAAGATGCTATGAATTTCATAATGCATGAAATGTAAATGATGCTTATATATAGTAGGGATATTACTATAACCGACATCTCAAACCCATGCGGTATATTACATCAATTTGCCCAATGGTGAGCTCTCATTGGGTGAGAGAAGATTACTTGCCAAAAGTAATCTACACCATATCTTATGACCTGGTCATTTCGTATGTGGTAGCCACATTCCTTATGACCCAATAATTTTGGAAAGATTTACTTATCAAAATATATCATATCTTATAATATCATAAATAAATAGCCATCCTTTAAGACCCTGTCATTTCGATGATGACTACCATTCCTATGCTGGCACATAGTTCAAGAAAAAAGAAAGAGACCCTGGGATAGCCCTAATGCCCACACTCCATCGATGCTAAGTCGTCATCCCACAAGAATATGTATATATATATATATACCTCAACAAAACCAGTTTTGGTTTCTAGGAAGATCCCCAAGCTGAGGGTTGAACCTCGCCAAATAATCTTATGGATCGGAGGGATATGGAAACATTGAATTCGCTAATATATATGTATGTATGTATGTATGTATATATGTATGTATGTATGTATGTATGTATATGTATTCAAAAGAGAAATTAGTTATTTCCAAAAATTTTCAATGCATTCTTAGGCTTAAAAGCCAAATACTATTCATAATAATTCATACTTAGTCTCAAATGCCAAAGTCATAATTCCTAGTCATAGTACCCATTCATAAGAATAGCTCATTCATACATACATAATCGTGCAAGCACCCATAATGCTCAAAGAGCCATAATCATAGACATATATCTTATCACATTCTTGTCATAACCATAATCTTGTCAAAATCATATCATAGAACATAATTGGGCTTAACCCACTTTATAATTTCCATGAAAATCCAATGTCATGAACGCAAATGCCATGCATGATATGAGAAAAATATGGGTAATTAAGATTCAATCTAAAATCAACAATAAAATATGAAATTCAAGTGAAAAAATAATTAAAACCACAATAAAATCATACTATAATCACTCATGCATAAACAAGTCTTACAAAGTGACATGCATATTCATAATTTCATAAACTCAATGTAAATCATCATAATAGGGCTTAAAGTAACTTAAAATCATTAAATATACACAACCCATACATCAATTTAATTTGATAAATCCAAATAATGAAAACTTATATTCAAAGAGAGCTTAAATTCATGAAATTTGATTGAAAAGATTTGGATCTCCTTGATTGGAAAGAACCAAGGATCAAACCCACATACCTCCACTAAGATGAAGAAACCCAAGAGAATTTGAAGAATAATTGAGTCCTCTTACTCCCAAGTTAAAAATCTTCAAGAGTTCTTTGGAATAGATTCTAGAGTGGCTTGAGTGTATTAGTCTTGAATAAGGATTTTGGAATTAGTGTAGGAGAGATTTAGGAATATAAAGGGGGGGTTAAAGGTCTTAAAAGCCTTGGGGATGGGTCAAAATATCAAAAATAAATCAATAAAACGGCCCTTTAAATTTTACCCGCAATCCTCACGCCTAGCTTCATGGGTCGTGAAGCCTCCCGCCTAGCCCAGACAGATTTTACGAAAAAGGTCATAACTTCTTGTAGAGCCGTCAATATGGGACATACCCATTGGGTCGATTTGGCCTAACCCATGAGTTAGTAGGGTTGGGTTACAATTGGACTTTTTAGCCCAATATGAATAAGCCTATTGATTTGTGGGATTTTTGCAATATGGGTTGGGTCGATCCATGGCCTGAATTAAAAAATAATTAAAAATAAAAAATAGAGCATTAAAAATAATAAGAGTTTAAATTGTAGCGACCCATTAAGTCATTTTGAGATATAGAGTTTCATGTGTTATGAAAGATTTATCTTGTGAATTTTAGAGGGACTTTTTGGA
>JAOTQJ010122224.1:23247-36333 GCA_025642045.1 Solanum sejunctum
GGGCTGTGTAGTCTCTATTGAGATGACACTTAGCATAAATTTTGTCCAAAAGTGAAATACTCAAGGTTCAATGAAGTCATACAATATCCGTGTTATTATAACAACTGAAGTAAGTTATAGGAAATTCATCCTTCCTTATGCCAGTAAGCTTTCTTAACCTAATAGAGATGATTGGTGGAGTTTTCTCATGCAGGGAGAAAAAGCTTTTATTTTTGTTGATAAGTTGCCGAGAAACTATCTCATATTTTGTCAAGATATGCATCATCTTGATCACAGAAACCCTATCCCTAGAACAACATATTATCATATCATCACCATAAGACAAATGGTTTATGTCTAGAATCTACTTAGGGAGCCAATAACCGATGAAGTTCATGTGTTGGTGGAGATTGTTTAGACTCCTTGAAAGTACCTCAGCAGCTATAATGAACTAGGTAGGAGATAGATGATCTCTTTGATTTAGCCCTCTAGTAGATTGAAATAGTCCAAGTAGTTATCCATTAATCAATATTGAATACCAGTTATTAGACACAAGCCTCCACACCATATCAATGATAGCCTTAGAGAATCCAAATTTCCTCAAAACAATAGTGAGGAATACCCAAGAAATCATATCATATGCATTGGTCATATCAAGTTTCACCACAACATTTGTTTTTTTTTCTCTTGCTAATATCCTCTATAATTGCCTGATCTAGAAGTACATTCTCGATTATGCTCCTCCCTTTCACAAATCCGGACTGGTTAGGTGAGATAATTTTATAGAGCACCACAATCAGCCTCTAATACACGACCCTTGAAATTACTTTATTAATAAATCAACTCAAACTGATAGGACTCATGTCTGCAAAGGTTCTAACCACTTTTTTTTAGTAACAACACAAAGTTTGTGTAAGTTACATATCTTGGTAATTGTTGTCCACAGAAAAAGGTTCTTACCACCTTGGTAACATCCCCAACCAGGATATCCTAACACTTTTGAAAACACAGTCCTATGAACCAATCCAGTCCTGCTGTACTTTACCCATTCAATGCAAATACTACTTGCTTAACTTCAACTTTATCTGGTAAATGCAACATTATCTCATTTTCGTCTGGGGTAATAAGCTTTGGCAGGATATCCACCATTGAGAAGTCCTCATTGCTACCTTTCTCTATTAATTGCTATTGGTATACTCTTATTGTTTCTTCACAATCTGATATTCCTCTATCAATGTTTGCCCCTTCTCATTAATAATTTTAGACAGATCCAGCTCTCTCTTTATCCCTTGCACATTGGAGTGAAAGAATTTTTTATTCTAATCCCCTTATGCAAACCATTTCATCCCTACTTTCTGTTTCCAAAACTACTACTCCAGGGTCAAAATCTTTTTAAGTTCTACCTTTACTTTATTTAATTCTGCCCTATTTTTAGGAGAACTCAAGATTTCAAGCTTAGTTTCTTTCACCCAAAGGATATCTTTCAATGTAGCTATTTGAAAAAATATATTCCCATACTCCACTTTGATCCATTCTTATAGAGCCCTTTTTACTCTCTTTAACTTCGCATAAAACTTCAGAATAATGCACCCAGAAAAGTCTACTACCCAGTTCATCTCCACCAGCTCCTTGAACTCTTTGTACTTGCACCAAATTTTAGAAAGAGTAATTGCTTTTTTTGGTTTCCTTGCTACTGATTTACATGTTACATGAGCATATGCACGATTAGATCCTTACCTAGGTAAATGCTGTACTTCAACCAGAGGAAACACCTCACATAACTCTTTATTAAATACCACCATATCTAGCCTCTCAAAGATGCAGACATCATTTATCCTGCCATTCCACCACGTATATTTACTTCCTAAAAGTTTAGCCTCCGTTAGTCCAGAGGCACTAATACATTGAGAAAAATCTGCAGCATCTTGTTGTATGAAATCTATACCTCCTAACTTTCCTCCTCATTAAGAATGACATTGAAGTACCCACCCACCATCCCTGGACAACCTGTTGTATCAGTAGCTTGCAAGTCTTCCCACAATTTTAACCTCTTTAATACACTACATCTTGTATAAACTGATGTTACAAAAAAGACCAACCCCCATTTCTAAAATTTCATGGTTAAATGTTGATGAGAATCCTACATAATATCCCTTAACCAATCATTTCAGAGAATCCAGAGTTTTCCAGGACAATTGATTAGAGCATTTTCAAAACCCAATGCTATCCTATACTGATGTATCTCATCTAGCCCCTAATAATATTCCATTAGAGCTATAAAAGCATAGTGGAATCTCCTATTTAGATCCATTAGTCTCCCAAATGCATTTTGAGTGTTAATGGATCTAATGTTCCAAAATAAAGCTTGTCAATCATTGATCACAACTGACAGTTCTTCCCCTATTACTCCTTGTCAGCACTTGTAGATGAAAATTAGACTTTCCTCTTTTAGTAGTAAAGCAACCAGTATGCATCGGTGATAAATCAGGTGCCTTAATAATATTTTTGATGTTACCCTCTATTCCTTCTTCTTCTTTTCTTTCCTACTGCCCCTCTAATCCATAATCATCCTCACCATCTGAGTGTGCACTTTCCTCCTTTTGTCTAAGATTTTATTCATTCTGGTTTTGTCCTACCTAATCATTCAAAGATTTTAAAGTAGTGTCTTGGGTCTCACTGTTAATGTTTTGGTTCAGAAAGCTTCTCCCACTACTTCCAACCTTACTCTTACTCTGTGAAATAGTTTTTTCTTCCAACACTGTAGTTCCCTTTGTAGTTTTTGGTGGCTGCTTTGGTGTGACAATCTTTTTTGAAGGTGTGTCTTCCTCGTTCCTTGCTTGTTCTGAACCTTCTACCCCCTTTGTTACTTTCCTTCTTAGCTTCTTTGTTTTGCCCCTCTTGTGTTTATATTTGCTGCTCATCACTTCCTTCTTCGGCCCCTAATGTGTCAAACTTATTCTTTATCCTCACTACATTACACACTTCGAGCACTTGAGGTGCTAGTCTATTCTTAGCCTTTTGTTTCTTTTTTTGTTTAATGAAGCCCTCATCTTTGGTTTGCTATTGTTCCTTTGTTCCATCGTCCTCCTTTTCAAGAGGAGCCTTCATATTATTTCCTTGCTACTTCTCTTCCTCCTTTTGTCTTTCTTCTTAGTCATTTTCTTTCTTTTTGTAAAGCTCGAGTTCTTGACATAACATTGCTCTTCATTGTGTCCCTGGATCAAGCAAGTAGTGCAATACCTGGGGACATAGTCATATTTGATTGGAAACCATTTCTCCCTCACCTCCCCGTTTAGCTACTTAATCCCAATTTTCACTCATTTAGGAAAGTCTCCTAATAAGTCAACTTTAACTTTGAGTCTGGTGCAACTTGGCCTTGTCTTGTTTTTCGTTACCAAGTCAACTTGAAGTGGTTTCCCCACTATGGATAACCAAACAAATGGCAGCTTCTCCAAAGAAATTTGGCAGGAGAGATGAGAATGATATCCATACAACTACCGTAGATGTCTCTTCCTCCGGATTAAACATGGGATCCCATTTGAAGGTTCTTATAGGATAGGATCGACCATGCAAGATAATATAGAACGCGGGCTTAGGTAGTAAATGAACATAGTATTCAAGGAGCGAAACCTTAATCAATATGTGTCTAATACCTAGGAGTCCTATTTTTCAATCCCTTTTCAGATCACATTGTTTGGGAATGAGATTACGTAAATCATGCATCTCTGATGACCCATGGGAGAACTTTCTAATCATAGCGTATTTGAGATTCTCCTTTATGATCATATGCTTAACCTCACTCTATTCCCAAACAACAATTGGCTCACCATGCAAGTGTGAGATTTGCTTCACTAGGACTGGAGCCACAGTTTCGTAGGTAAGGTTCAACATGTTTGCATACTATCTTTGAGGCATAAGTTGACCAGCTGCCCTATGGACGACTGGACAACGATTGACTTGGCCATAATTCTGGTGACAATGAAAAAGCGGTTATATCAATTGGGTTTTCAGAGAGCATTTTAAAGTCTTGTTTCAATATTATGATATTAGATTAGAATTTTCTATAATTAAGTGAAAACCAAAATTATTTAAATTGTGAAACTTAGTTCACTCACTTCAGGTACACAACAGTTTGATTTAGCCTTATGTATACATGAAAATATAGTTGAAGATCATAAAAAGTTGCAAAAATAATGGAAATATGAGACTATAATAGTAAATTGTTCGTCCACTAGGTCATCTATTAATCAATTCTCGCAACCAAGTTTGTAATCCATGATATAATAGCACCAGACATGCTCCTAGCCTAATTTGACCTTCTAAAGCTAATGGAATCATCATAATTACACTAGGACTTTACTTGGAAACTCATTTTATAGGTATAACTCCCCAGTTGTGTCAAAAATCCACCTAACTCCTGAATAACACGACCAATAACACCCCAATAGTCTCGAGGTCACTATACAAATACTCTAATCAATCATATAATAGAAAAAAGTAGAAATGACCTAGAGGGTTATTACAACATCCCCCACTAATAAGACTAATAAGTAATCACGGGGCCTTGCCCCAAGAATCACAAGTCAATTGAGTCCTCAACCCTATGTTAGAACATGGAACCCAATCCATAATCCTCTGACCTAGCCTTCAATCAATCAACCAGAGCCAGATCATTTGACACTAAATATAACGGTGTGATGTGTCTCTCGCAGGAGAAAGGATCCCTCTTTGCATAAATAAAAGTGTCTCATCTCAAGATATCAATCACGAGGCCCACCCCCGTGGATCATCAATTGGGTTCCTCGATCCAAATATCAATCGATACTTGGTCCGTAAAATTGATATCTGTCACTTGGTGCTTAGGTGCAACCACCGGGACTCAGAACA
Source organism: Solanum sejunctum (assembly GCA_025642045.1). NCBI lineage: Eukaryota > Viridiplantae > Streptophyta > Magnoliopsida > Solanales > Solanaceae > Solanum > Solanum sejunctum. The sequence continues at coordinate 28,114 of JAOTQJ010122224.1, forward strand.
TTGGGCATGTCACCCATGAACTTGAAGACTCGAATATGGTGGTCATTGCTCAAACAACAATGTGGAATGTCAACTATGACTCGAGTTATTAATCAATCATTCACTCATCGAATCTATTTAGATCCAGAGTTAATGTAGGTGCCTAAAGTGAATGTAGGCGATGATAATCTATTCGTACCTAGAGTTAATGTAGGTGATGACACTCTCAACCTAATCCAACAATCTTAATCCAACCCACATAATCGCAATCACCACCTCTCTCTCATATACAACAAATACCGCATCATTAGATGGAATGAACAAACGCACAACAATTGTCAATAATACACCAAAGTATACATGTCACATATCACCGTATAATCATGCCTCACTAAGTATAAGAATACCATAACCTGATCAATCGCAAGTTCCTAGAGTAAACATACAATTATGGAAAATCATCAGTAACGAGGATAACCAAAACTAGTTGAGTCATATCTATGCTAGAGTCCAGCTGCAATACGAAATGAGTCAAGCTAGAACACATTGTAGCCTATGGGAATATCTAATATTCAGCCCTTACCAGGTCCTTTCTCCATGTAAAGTAGCTCATAGGGCAGCTTTGATGCAACCTAAGCAAAGACATGAGAGACTAGACAATCACAAGGATGTTGCCTTCCTGGAATCATATTGCAACACAAATGTTATAAGGGATGTTGCCCAAGTAAACCAAGTGCAGCCACTAATTGCACTTCTCTAAATAGTGTGCTAGTCCCCAGGACTAACCCACATAACTAGTGTTTCATCATAGATAACCTCGAAAGTGCATACGATAGTCTGCACCTAGCTACCAGGGTCACAATCCTATATCTAATCTGCCAGTGGCTCATTAACAACATCTCTCATATCATAAAATGTAAGGCTCTCTTAGGGGTTTGCCATACCCGTCCTTTGAACCTGGTGTTTATTTCTAGTCACAAACCAGTGGCGCAGGTATATAGCAGATAACAACACTATACAGGATCATATAAACTACAAGGCAAAATAGAATAATGTCTAATCAGGAAATTCTATCAGAAGTACTCAGAAAAGATATAGGTAACTACAACCATTTCATACATATACATACCAACCATTTATAGATACTAGATACAACGTATAGGGTAGCAAATAATCATAGGCCAACCTTAATAGCTAGTATATTTCAGTAGCCTTAAAAAATCATACGTACAAGCAAGATTCAAGCATAGTGTACGTACCTATCACATGTTCACAACTCCACCTAACACTTTTCAGGCCCTTTCGTAGTCATATAATATAAGAACACAGGTACTATAGTAGCTACAACCAACACAGCCCTCAAAATAACAACTACCGTCCATCCATATACAACATATACTCTACAACTCAATCTATAAATAGTATATATCTATACATTCCAACTCAAATATATAAACATTTCAACTCAATCTAGGGTTTAGAGAAATGCTAGCCTATCTGGCATCCGACGTCTCTTGATTTGAGTCAATCTAGCCATGTTTTTTCCTTTGAATCACTTCATGATGTTGCTTAGTTGTTAAAACATAAGTCACAAGCTCATTATTATTGATTTAGCTACAAAATCTAAAAATCGGGTGAAATCACATCAGTTATTACTAAAATGGGGAAAATAGGGGTCCACACCCAAAATTCTGAACCAATCCCCGAAAAATGATCTACACATCACCCTGAGTCCATATCTAAACATTTAGCCCAAAACAGACCCCAAAAGACTGAGAAAAGACGCAAAAATAAAGTTAAAAACTTCACTTGGAATACATTCTTTTCAAAATTTTCTCGGTCACAATTCTCATAAATAAGACAAAATCAGTGAACACCCAGCATACCACAACATTAGTCTTAGAACTTGGAATAATTTAGACAAAAATTTCACTTAATTCTATTGAGAAATGACCAAGATAGTGCAGTGTAAAGTTTTCACTCATTTTTGATATATCATCAATGAAAAAGTAGTGATTTACCTCTAAATACGTGTCAAATCTCAAATTTGACTTCACCATGATGTTCCTTACGAAAATTTGAGTCACATAGCATTTTGAATAACTCTAATCGAATGAAAAATGAGGTCAAAATCACGATACAAAGTTGGAGAAAAATAATTATACATATATGTATAATTCTATATATATGTAGCTGATCCTATTGCCACCAAATTGCCATGTCACTACCCTTCCTTCAATAACCGTCCAATTCTTTTTTTCATCATTTCAACTTGTTTAAATTCTAATTTTTGTAAATTAACTATATAACCTTATAGATTTTGACGTTCCGGATCAAATGGTTAGTCGAAATTTCCAATGGAGCTTTCTACGATAAGATGAGAGTCCCACTTCGTTATATGCAACTTTTAATTAAAAACCCCTTGGGGTCAAATCACATTCGGAAGTCCCCGATATCAGATGAAGTGTCACCCTAGAACAAAATTGACATTTCACAGCTAATCATGCCATCAAAATTCTCATCTGTGCCATGGTTCTCAAGGGTGTTAACTAGGTCAACTATTAATCGATTTCGATAGTCAAATTTGTAATTCATGATACAATTGCCCCGAACATGTTTCTAGCCTAATTCAACCATACCAGAGCCAATGGAATTGTCAAAATTCCATTTTGTGATGATTTACTAGAACTTTATCCGAAAATACATTTTATCGGTCTTATCTCCCCAGTAGACTCAAATATCCACCTAACTCCTAAATAACCTGACCAATAATTACCCTAATAGTCTTGAGGTCACTATACACATCCTTCAATTAACATGATAATAGCAAAATCATAGAAATGACCTGGAGGATCATTATAGCATTTGGTGATTGCCTTTAAAGATTGGATTATAATTTAAGAAATAGAAAATTAAGGAGCATGCATACAATTTCCTTTTGAGATAGTAAACTAGTCCTTGAAAACTTTTAAGCATTATATGCAAGGACCAATGAATCTAGTCCCTAAAAGTATTTTCATGATCAAATTTCTAATGGTCCCAAAATCTGTTTAAGCTAGGACCAAGAGTTCGGTCCCTAAACTATTTTCACGACAAGTTTAATACTAGTCACAAAAACAATTTAACGACCAACTATTTCATATCATCCCTAATCACCTTTAGCAAAGAAGTCTATAAGGATGGGGTAGCAATCAAATTTTCCTGCCTCTCCTAACATTCAGTGATCGAAATATCCTTTTAGAGGTCAATTCTTACCTTCTCTATTGTACCTTTTTCCCGTAAGGACGCTCTACACTCTTTCTCATCTAGTGTTAAACTAGATATGACAAGGCTTACTTTCCTTTAAGTTGAATTTTTATGGGAACTCAGGCTACATTGTCACTGATTGTGTTCACTTTGTTTTGTGTGTGTGATGGCATTGCCTCACTTATATAGTGTATTGCTCAATTAAGATGGAAAAAATGATCTGTTTGAAAAAGAATGTTTTATTTCTTGAAAAATATTATTACATTTTTGTCTGTTACTATATTTGTTGTGTTTAAAAGACGTGAATGGAAAATGAAGAGTCAAGGTTTTTGTGAAATAATTTTGACTTTTTATAAGTGTTGTGATTTTTCTAAAGGGTTGTGACTTTTATAAAGGGTTGTGATTTTTCTGATAAGACATAATAAGCATCAGTTCAAACTACTTTTTGTTATCTATAAATGGATAATTTTTCTAATCTTTTGTTTAAAACAATTAAATTCTGGACTATTTCCTCTATGACTAAATCTAATATATATCATATGTGTACTTTATTACTATTAATGGTTTGCTAACATCATGATTTTAGGTACCAGTATAATGTTATGTAAGATTGTTCTGTCCTTCAAAAATATATTCTAGTAACGTTAGGTACATAAAGAGAATAGTTTTCTTGAGGACACACTCTGCATTTAAGGGGATCAATTTTCTTCTTATCAATTTTCTGTTTTTCATATAGATTCTATTTTTATTACTAGTTTTGATTTTTTTGATTTCTAAAATTTACTAGAATCTTTGTTCTTTATTATTTTGAAAAACGTTTCTTGATGTGCTATCAAAATACAACACATTTGATGTCCAAAATAAGGGATTTTGTGAGTCCTTGATGTGACTTTCTATGGTTTTTATGTTTTTTAATTTTTCTTGTAGAAATGTTAGGTTGACATGATTTTGAAGAAAAGTTTATGATTTTGCTGAAGCTTAGGATTTATAGGCACACTTACAAGGCGTAGCCCAAGCTACGAGTCTTAGAGTGTGTCGTAGTATGAATCAAAGATCAAAAATTCAGAAATCTGCTAAGTAGAGGTCACCTCTATAAGGCCATCCTCTTATTTGTAAGTCTTACTACGACTCATATAGGTGGACTTGCAGCAAGAATTAGAGAGCCAAAATGTTGGACCAAAAGTGGAAGGACAAGACTATGAGAGGAACATACAAGTTGTAGCTCCAGCAACGACTCGTACATATGGGTCATATCAGTTTAGTCCAAGATGCCAAGAACCTGATACAAGACCCTGACTGTGACTTGTAGCTCTACCTACGAGTCATAGCTGTGAGACTTATTAGCTACCAGGTATCTTTTCTGTGTAAATTCTAGGGTTATTTTGTAAATACTCTATATAATTGAAGTTAGGTTTTTAGAGGAGACTTCGACCAGGAGACATTACGTAACTATCTTTTGAATCTTTTCTTAGTTTTTTGGGTAGTTTATTGTTCTCTCTTGGGAAACTCATTTTGGGGATTGCATTTTTTACCTTGTACTCATTGTGGATCAATCAAGCTTGTGGGTTTGCAACTTGTGGTGCCTACTTTCTTCATTGTTATTGGTAAAACTATCATTTATGTCTTGTATGTGCATTTTTGCTTGTTTTGCCTTGGCCTTGAGTAGCTAAGCACCCACAACTTGGGGTTGCGGGAACCGTGGGTAGTTGACTTAAGATGACCTAGGCTATTATATTTCTATGATTGGGGTGTAGCATGTATTGTCTATTTCCCTTCATTATGATTGTTTTTGGGTAGTGGCCAACACCAAACCCTGTCTACTATCACAATCCTGACCAAGGTAGTGACAAATAGAAAAAGTGAAGTAGTTGATAGGATTCGATCGATGTCTACCAATCTAATCAACTAAACCTGAGCAAGGGAATGTTGACTGGGACAATTGTTAATGGTTAGTTGGCACTCCATGGTTGGCAACCAAGCGCCATGGTGAAATTCGACCTTCATCTTCATAAGCGGGCTAGAAGAACCAAAGTTACCATCCTGCATGCGACTCTTCAATTGTGCTTATGTTACCTAAGGTACTCAAGTCAATGAATCATAGAGAATATAATTCCATGTCATCCTTAAAATTGAGTGTTTCCTCATATAGTAGTATAGTCATAATTTTACTTTTGTTTTTGAATCACAAACCCTCCTCCCCCATTTAGCTATTTTAGTTATTGATGCTTGAAATGATTAATAGTGAAATCTTGTAGTCAAGCCTTATATTCCCTATGGATTTGATCCTAATATTTAGTTATGTTAATTATTGAGAAGGATCGCTTTCTTATTGGAGCGTGGACGTCAGGACGATATAATATAGTTGTCAAAAATTTTGGCACCGTTGCTGGGGAATACGGCTAGGTTTTGATTTGATTTCTCTATTAGTTATTTCTAGTATTAATTTCTAGAGTCTCATGTACTTTTGTTTTTATTTTTTGTTGTTTGATCTTATTTGTAGGGTGTACTATGGTGTATGCCCAACACAAGAAGCCAAGGCAATCCCTTACCTCCACTCAATTTGGAGATCCATCAACTACTAAGAAGAATGACTCAAGTGAATGAGGATATGGGAAAAGAGGAGAATCCACAACAAAGGGGTAATAAGCCACAACTCAAGGACCAATAAACAACTTTGAGCAATTGCCTGGTGATTTTATTAGCATAACATAGGGAGAGGTTTATAAAATGCTTGAAGATGGTCCCTAATCACAAGATTGTTGATAATGCCTTGGTTGAGATTTTCTATCTGGCACTTGATGAGAATAGTCAAGCATGCACCGACATAATTATGGGTGGCATGTTCCTAGACCAACCTTTTGCATTGATAGCTGCAAGGATGGAGCAAGTTGTCAAAACAAATAGAGCATGAAGTCAACAAGAGCGAGGTGTAATGAAACCTTTTTGTGATATTAACACCAATAATGAGCAAGCAAAGGTGAACGAAGAGATCATGGAACAACTTGCTCAACTTTGCAAAAGTATGGACTTGGTTTTAAAGCAAAATCAAGCAAATGTCAAGGCAGTCACTCACCAACCTCCGAAGGCTCCTACCTATGATGATCTGTTCTTTGATGAGGATGCATGTTTTGTAACCAACCAAGCAGCGGGTTTCCAGAATAACCCCCAAGGGTCCAATTCGGACTATTAGAGGCAAGGTTCCTGGAATCAAGGTCAGAACCTCAACCGAGATGGGATGTATAGAGACAACCAGGGTGGATACTATGAGAGAGAGAGAGAGTGCCAGACACAAAATGGGGAAGAAGAGAGGGCTACAAGAATGGTCCTTATGCGCCACTTCATAATCGTGATGCCAGATCAAGCAGCTCAAGGATTGAAAATATGTTTGAAAAGTTGTTGAGGCAAGCTGACCACGAAGATGAGACTTTAAAGGGAATGAAAGTGGATATTTCAAGTATTAACAGAAGAATTGAGTCTCACTCGGTAGCCATTAAGCAGCTAGAACAACAATTTGGGCAAGTGTCTTCACAATTGAACCAACGCTAAAAGGGAACTCTACCAAGCAATACAGTTCAAAATCTAAAGAATGAAGCGCATTGCATGGCGGTGATGACTAGGATTGGCAAAATCACCATAGATTCCCCTATGCTAGTAATTATGGATGAAGTTGAGGAGAAGGGTCTTGGTGGTGAAGTTGTGGTTGAGGGAGAAGATCCGAAGGTTGTTGGGATAAAATAAGAAGAGGCAAGGGAGCACGAGAAATTACAATAAATTCCTAAACCCCCTCCTCCTTTCCCTTAAAGGCTTAAGAAAAAGGAAAAGGAGGGAAAATTCAAATACTTCTCTCAATGTTGAAGCAACTCTCCATCAACATTCCCCTTCTAGAATCATTGGAGAAAATGCTCGGGTATGCCGAGTATATAAAGGATTTGGTCACCAAGAAATGGAATTTGATCCAAGAGTTCTCACAAGAACTCTAACAATATAGTGTGATTATGACCCAATGCCTTGTTCAAAAGCAAGAGGACCCCAGTGCATTCACCATCCCTTGTACCATTGGTGATGTTGAGTTCGCAAGAGCATTGTATGACATAGGAGCGAGCATAAATCTAATGCCTCTTGCTGTATTCAAAAAGCTTGGTCTTGGTACTCCTACCTCGACAAGAATTATGGAAGATTGAACCATTAAAAAACAAGAGGGAATCCTTTTGGATATGCTTGTTAAAGTTGATAAATTCATCTTTTCGGCGGATTTCGTTGTCCTTGACTACGAAGTTGATTATGAGGTGCCCATCATCTTAGGGAGACCATTTCTGGCCACTAGGAGAGCCTTAGTGGATATATATTCAGGTCAACTATTGTTTAAGGTTAATTATGCAGAGGTCGTGTTCAATATTCGCTAATCTATGAAACACCCGGATGAGTGCAAGAGTGAGGTATGGACCCTCTATGATAGTTGTTGAAGAATGATGACAAAGTCGAGCCATGATGTTAACAAGGCACTTTTGGGGAGGTAACTAAGTATTTTTGATAATTATTGACTTATTTTAAGTGTTTTTAGTTGATTAGATTCTTAGGTAGAAGGTGTGAGCTAGTTTTTATGTTGAAAGACATTGGTGCAGTTGTAATATTTTAGGAATTGTTGTGTTTTGAGATTTGGTTTGCAGATGAAAATTGAAGAACTAAAGATCCGAAAAATGGCACTCGGAGCAGACTCTATCATCAGGCCTATGAGTCGTAGTTAGGACTATGACTCATAGTCATGCATAGTAGAGAGAATCAATGAGTATCAGAAGTTGGCACATACACTACGAGCCAACCATATGAATCATAGAATTTTCTATGAATCGTAAGAGAGGTCTGTAGTTGCTAGGTATAATTTCTAAATTTTTATAAGTGTTGGATCTACTATGAGACCTAGATCTATGAGTCGTAGGATAGCCTACGACTCGTAGTTGGGGTCTCGTAGCCTCGATCTACAGTTTTAACAAAGTT